>DWKW01000379.1:0-17472 GCA_018250115.1 Doberes anticus | reverse complement strand
TGACTACTCAACATCAGGTCGCCTGCAAACTCGTTTGCTATTCTGTTCAAATAAAATTAAAAAAAAAACATTTGTAAAGGGGCTGTGTCTGTACATGAAACATATTATTGAGAACCTGTCTGATATCGGCTATTTAGTGGTATTCGATTATTTTTTCTTGTTGTGTACCCGTTTATTCGATTTTGATGACACTTACAAAGCATTTAGCTAGGCTTAATACTGCCACAAATTTTAATAAAGCCAAAAGTACAGTCCGCAATTATGATTATGTTCCTCCAAGCATCTTTTTATAAATATGTAAAAGTAACAAATAAAATAGACAAAAGCCACTGTTTGACCTTTGTTTTATTTCATTAACAAATAAGACAGATTTAAGAAATTAAACAAAAATGTTTCATAATGAAAAATAGGCACCCTTTTAGTATGATTTCAACAACTTTATCCTGTTGTATAGGTTAGTACATTATATATATTGAAATATATCAGAGAACAAAAAAAATTCATATGATCTTATATTTGCTTTCGAATTAGATGTCTGTTTAAATCTCTAATACATTTTCATTACAAGTACATTTTATGACCTAATTTTGATGCCTTTCCATTAAGTAGGTATATGTATAAAAAATATAAATAAAAAAGATGAGCATATAATAAAATAACCATCGCATAGCAATCGGCCAAGTAAGTAAAACGTGGGCGACGCTATATCGAATATTATTAATAACACAATATTACAAATATTGAATTGTGTTATCTGCAAGAAATATGAAATAAACATACATATATATAACACAACTTTCGTTTATAAATTTGCATTGCTTCTTTATTAAAAAAAAAATATGTTTAAACAAAATGTATCAGTCGTTATCATACGAGAATTACACAGAGGTTTTTAACGCATAATCGATAGTGACGGAATATTCGTTGGAACATTCAGATATGTCAATAAGATTATATGTAATGTACATATTTTTCGTCATTTTCTGAAATGTTATCAGTTTAGGACATAAAAATCCGTTAAAAATGATTTCTTTTATCGAAAACACATTAGGGAATTCACTTGTGATTTAGACCCAATATTTTTAGTACTAATCTCTGTTCCTATAGGCATACTAGATATGCAAAAGTGGAAAAAATTTACCTTCACGCCCCTCATATAAAAAAAATAACTAAAACAACATGATTGACTAGACAAGTAAAGTGATGGAGTGTGTTACAAAGGTGTTTTAAAAATTTTGATTTTGAATCTCTTGACTCATTTGCATAATTAGGGAAATATCGTTTTCCAGCGAGCTAACAGTACTTATATAAGAATGACTGAAAGTGGTTTCTTAAAGCACAATAGGATTTTCTTTCGAAAATATATGCTTCCATGGTGACTACCTATTTGGCATCAAATTCGGATTTTACATCTACTGAAGTCGCATGAGTCAAAGCTAAATAAGGATAAATATTTGAATTATTACATTATTTACGAGTTAGATGAAATCAGTCATACAAGAGAATTTATAAAGTTACTAGGCGAATATAATCAGTAAAATTGTTTATAAATATATTTCATATTATTACGGGGCCGTGTCAATAGAACGAATATTTTGTGAAAATTAAACTGATACTGACTGTTTAGAGGTTAATGAACGCAACACACGATAAATTTGAACAAGATCGATACAGTAGAACCATAGAAACACCTTAACCTCTGTTGTATACCTCTCTTTACGGGGAAGGTTAAAATAGTATTTTTTCACTGATATACGGGGATGCCGTACATAAAATTCAGCAAAATAAATTTACTAATTTAAGAAATCTAAACTCTTGTTGTTTAAAATAATTTTACACTCATCCATAATCGTAATGTATGCATTTGACTAAGATATAGTTATTTTATTCTACATTATATCTTTTAGCTTTCCACATTTCACGTCGTACCTTGAGCAGGTTTTCACTCCGACATATCTCTATTTTCTCTCTTTACATCTCTTACTTTTCCATCTGGTCCTCGTGCTGATCATCTTAGAATTATTACTTCATATTTTTCTAGATTTTATAACTTTAAGATTTAATGAACTTTTAGCAGCATGTCTTCTAAAAAAATATGAGGTAAATCTTTAACCTCGCTATTGTATGGCTTTAGAAGTATATTCACGATAGCACACTGTATTTCGTTCTCGTACCTTAGTTCATTCCGTTATAAAGAACGTTCACTTACTTATTTTTTTTTCTTTTCTTTTAATAATCCTATCTAAATAACTAAAAAAACGTTGATATTTGAATGATTTATTGAGCACTCAAAGTACCTCCCCACATAAAAAGCGACCATTTGGTGGTAATGTTTTTTCTATTTATTTATTTATTACATTTCGTAATTTTACGAACAAAAATAACAATATTTTGCGCTAATTTACGTTTTTGCAATTGCATATAACATAAGTAAAATAAAATAGCAGTAGGATAAAATAGTAAGAATGCGTATGTATCTAAGAAAAATTGAGTTAAGTCCTTATTACAAGAGAAATACCTATTTTAAATATATTGGACAGTTGTTTGAAGTTATCAAGCGATATGCTACGCTTTATAACGCGGTTGCAACAAATCCGTCTGGCGAATTGCGAACAACTGAGATTCGGCAGTTCTTATAACTAACTTAATAAAATTTTGTCATTTCCAGAATTGAAAATGTGTGGTATCTCAATACGGTCATATTACATAGTGGTCAACAGTAGTCAGCCGGACCCCATCAGGATCCACCATCCTGGTTTTCATTTCCAATTGAGCAGAAATTTAAATAATGATATAAATTCCGCATGTTATTGATTTCAGTCCGATTACGAAAACGGTGTTTCTTAAACATCAATATCTTATATTTTGAGGACCAAGGAAGCTTATTTTTCGGGTAAACGTCAGGCCGTGTATGCGTCCAATGGTTCTTGGAATAGATCTCGAGATATATCCAAAGACTTTATCGAAACAGATCTGTTTAGATTTTAAATCGATCACGCAAGTTAGTAGCATCATAGTTTTACACAATTATGTCGCGCGCAATTTTGGGTTGTTAAATAACCCCGTCGAATCCATCAAGACCCTTTGAAATGAATTGATTTTTTCAAGGTAGTCGACTAACACAATAGCAAAAATTTAGTGTACTGTATTTTGTTGATAGCGGAGAGTTTCATGGTTGGCCTACAGGTCAACCGGTTTTCAGATTTTTTATAAATTTTATAGGTTTATATGTTTGTTCATCAGTCACGCAAAAACTGCTGATTCACGCATACGAACGCGACGCACACAGTTTTAAATCACATAGTCACACTGTAATACTTTGAATAATATTGGTAGAACATGAGATACAGCTTGACTTCTCAGTCGCATGCGTCGTCATATACTCGAGAGATATACATACTAATTAAAATGGATATGTTTTTAGCATTTAAAGAAACATATTTCTTATTTTTGTTTTGTTTCTGCATACATTTTACAAAATACCTGTCATTAAGGCAACATCCAGTTAATAACTATTACCAATGTAATATTTTAATAAAATCATGTACGTCTATTTGGTTATCCTCAATAAATAAAAAAAGAACACCGCGGTCATCACCATCATCATCACCGAATAGTCGTGTTCTACGGCGTCCGAAATTAATCTATGTATCCATTACATCTTTAAACCTAATAATAATGTATAATAATACTTTAAGCATATCTAGAGTACAAGCAATATCTAACTAAAAGACCTCGAAAATACTTTGACACTACAGACTAGATCCTACTTGTAACGGCTACAAAATATGTATAAGACTTTTAGTCTTGGAATACAAAACGCCTAGAAGGCACCCCCCGCTCACAAATCAATTGTACGAAACAAAAAGCATCCAATTAGGATACTTTGGAAATTTCTAAAAAAAAATCGAAGTAACCTAGCATTAAGCCCGATATTCATACATTAGGTGTGGTCATGCTTGTCGAATAAGAGAACAACATCCGAATCGATGGTGTATATGTTGGCTCGACAGGTACCGTCGCCGTGCGTGCATCTCCACCTGGTGCGACCGTTAGGGAATTCCCTTTCTCTCTCGAAGGCAAACCCGCCCGTCAAGATCGCTGGCTTCTTCGGACCATCCTTGCTGAACCGGAACTGAGGATCTCCAGGTTTCGCTTGCGAACTAGCTCTCCTTTTTTTTCTTGCTTTCAAACCTAACGCAACAATATAACATTTAACACACGTCAATATTAAAAAAAAAATTGATCAATTCCATCTGAAAAGAAAACAAGCCAAACATACGAAGTCATTTATGAAATGAAAGATTCCCATAATGTTAACATTAAATTTAATCTTTAAATCTTACGAGTAATACTCTTCATAAAATCAACGAAGACTTATAATAATATATATAATATCAAAATCTAATTACATAAGTATTGTATATATCGTAAAGCCGATGTAAATTTTAAAAGGAATGTTCGGTACATGTTTTACGCTTAATTAATGGTCCCATAGTCAAGGCATTTAAGGCACTTTGTTTAACATCGAATCAACACCGAATAAATATGTTACAATTGGTAAATTTAAAAATAATATCATAAGTACGTAATATTATAATATTTTTGATCACTTATCAGTAATAAATGTACAATTTTTTTTTATCAACCAATAATGTTATCACATGGTTGGAATTAATTGCAGTGCGTCTTAATTTAACTAAGATAATTAGTGTAATTCTGAAAAATAAAGTAAGTCGTTTCCGCGTCTTTCAAATTAACCGTTTATACATATAACAAAGTTCAACTAGATGACGATAAACAGATACGGAAATAACGCATCATAAGCACCACAAGCGAAACATTGAGCGTAGAACGCACTAGCAGTGGAATGACGTAAGCGACAATAAGATCCTTCACTTAATTAACCTAAAGTTTTTACTGTTGGGTGGTATCTTTATCTACTTCTATGTTAATCACAAAATAGCCGCATAAATACTACATAAACATTATTGTCTCAAGTCTCAAACATTAACAATTACTTTCTCATTTTATTATTGTCACGTCGTCGGTAAATATATTTTTACAAAATACGAGTGCATAATATATTGCAGTGTAAATGCTTGATATATGTTACTGTTTTAGTCTGACAGTCTGCAAGAATAAAATTCGATAATTCCTGTGAACAAACTTTACCATTATCCATTTCGATCTACAGTACCGTCGCCAAGCAAGAAGAACATATTGTACATGTACCATGACCTCACTATCGCTAGCGCACAAAAGTATTAAAAGTACGAAATCGAGCAATGGACAAGAATAATGTATATTATTGATTTTTTCGCTAAAGACGCTGCTAGATCTATGGAATGATATACGAAATTCGATAGGTTTTTCGTTTACTGTCGAAACTCGTTTGTGCGCGGGCAACAGAGATAATGGATCAACGTACAAACTTCTTCGTGATCCACGACCGCACTGTAATGATAAAAAGATTCAAAAAATAATAATAAGAGTATAAAAACGATTGTTGCCTGAGAAAGATGCCTAAAACCGAAAAAAAAATACAACGAATAAGTACAAATTGCTACCGATTCGCACTTTCCTAAAATTTACATTACGTTCACAACCTGTCCCTCAAGAAGATTATTATTGAGCATTAATTCATTTCATGATTAAATCTGCAAAGGCACGGCTTCTGAACATATTAAGTGAGGTGTAAAAATATTTTTATATGTTAAATTTATAAACTTCCATACAGATTGTCTAATCGTTTAGGTGGAGGGCTGCACGGCCCGCGGTGGGTGATTGTGCATGCCCTTTACGGCGACCACGTTGGCCCCCAGCATGTGGATCCGAGCCTTGCAGTTCGTCTTCTTCGAGGTACAGCGCCATATAACCTTGTCCCTCAGCTTGGACTCCTCGCAAAAAGGAAACGTGTTCACCATCATTATTATCTTCCCTCGGCGAGACTTCAAATACTTTATCCCTGCGACAAAAACAATCATCAGAATTTATTACACCTTACCACACGCTGACCCAATACCACCACCCGCTACAGCCGTTACTTATAACACACAACATCACGAAATGAAACTAGCGGTTATTTATAAGTACAATTTTAATATTTCACAAAACATACCCCGTACATTAACCCAAAAATCTTAATATATAATGGTAAATATAAAATTACGCTATCATGGAGACGTTTGTAAATTAAATCGAGTATAGTGAATGAGGTAGATAGTTGAACGTCGATTAGATAGATGGATCGGGTCCCGCGCCGGAGAGCCGTGTCAACAGCCTTCATTTAATATCCTTATTTTCAGTTAGTTACGAGATTCTTACACTAACGATATTAAAACACTCAAAGAACCTCATATTTTGACACAGTTTACATTTCATGACCTCAATTACATTTCCATTACATTACATTACATTACGTTTCAAAATAGTATAAGAATATCGTGCTTGTCTAATTGACGTATACCTATAGTCACAGTCGTAAACACTTGTATATATTATGCATTACAGATAAAATCGGTGGTGAATCCTTAAAAGCTGGTGTCACGGCTACACCAGTCGATGATTATTTGGTATGTGATGTAATTTCAGGTACAATAGAGCGTGTCAAACGGTTACAAGTACGCATCATAAATATAAATATTACAATATTACATACAGCCACCATATTTCGAGTAAACATTTATATTATATATTGCAGGTTAAACGATACCATTTCATCACTCCGACCTGTATTCGTTTCCATCGAAACCGTTTAACCAGCAATCACACTCAAAATATGTGTCATCATTGTTCGTTACAATATACACATATTACTTATTTGACACGATCTAACTAAACCTAAACACAAACGTCATATTATTATCGTCCACACACACAGAGACCCCATAGAAACTAAGTCATTAAAAACAACAATTAAAATTAGTCAAAATTTGTACTTAAACCAGAGTCTTAGACATAAGAGGGCTACAATCTTATTGAAAAATCAATTCTTCAAAAACAACCAATAAAATATACTTAGCCAACAGTCTCAAAAGGAGCCTAGTTACATTAAAATAGTCGACGGTGAAGTCGAGTACGAGTTAAAACTATGCAAAGAGGTAGTTGAGTTTCAATAATAGAGGTAGATAATAATAGAGAGCGCGCCGGACCCTGCGCGGCGGACCGCCCCGGCGCGCCCGCTCTAGCCTAGCCTACTCTACGCTTAACCTAAGACACCTTACTCGAGTAAAGCTTCTGAGTATTTCATTCGTGTATATAAAATTGTATAATTAAACTAATCTGTAAACCCGTATAAAAAGTGAAGAGGTAGTTGATTGAGCTTAAGTACTTAAAAATCAATCCTAAGGAGCACAACATCGATTGTAGGCGCGCCTCGACGAGCACTCGCCGTGCTACAATTCGGCGTCGCTCGAAGGTAGGTAGCTCGAACGTTCAGACGTATGCCCCACATACGCATTCTTATAGTTAAGGAGGCGGACGTCTAATGTCTAAGTAGCAATAGTTGAGACTTGTAAAGTTAAAAATTCTCAAAATAAATAAAGTATTTCTAAGTACAGTCAAGGGATCCATTAACATTGCTTAACATCGAACCGAGTTCGCGTAATCAGTCACCGTCGCATGCGGCGGCGCGTGGCCGCCAGCCAATCCTGCGCACCGTGTCGATCGCTCTTCATGCTACGGTTCTTCTCGAGTCCCGACCCTAGCCCACCTCGCGCGTTCCTCGCTCACTACATTCCAATGCCTGCCAAGCGCTACGTTACTTGATGATGCTGCCCGGATGGATTGAGCCGTTTTAAATCAAACACGAAAATTTGCCTTATTCCGGATATTAACCATCTACCTAAACCTGACATCAATACGTGCTGACACCATTAGCGACCTTAAAACGTTAAAATGCACCATACGTACCATAATTAACCGTTGAACGACTGAAATGTAAAACCGTGACAGTAGTCCTACGACCAGCTTTTCCCTCCTCAAACGACCAATCTACAACTGAGTCACGGTGTTTGGTGACAATTATCCAATTGTCGTACCTTTATTCTTATAGAATGAATATTCATCTCTTTATGTTATTACCACATTATCTAGTCGTTCTGCTGATGAGCAT
Source organism: Doberes anticus (assembly GCA_018250115.1). Lineage (NCBI taxonomy): Eukaryota > Metazoa > Arthropoda > Insecta > Lepidoptera > Hesperiidae > Doberes > Doberes anticus. The sequence continues at coordinate 9,356 of DWKW01000379.1, read as the reverse complement.
GCGTTTTAAGGCCGCTAGTTAAACATTCAAAACTTCTAATACATTTAACATCCTTACGCTTAAATTCCACCTATTCCTTCCATAAATAACCCACACCTATACGGACAACATTATAGAGCTCGAAAAGACCGCTTAACCTACAGTACGTCACGACATATTAAAACTGGTAGATCGTATTCCACTGGTGGTCGTAACCTTCAAACCCACAACGCCTCATCTTGTCTTAAACGAGGTTTAACACTCACATTACCAATTTTAAATACTCCAACAATGCCATCTTTACTTAACTCCATCCAATTCCCACTTAACCTAAATAATATAGATAAAATTTATGCTAAATTTCGTGTGCAAAAAGATTCGAAAATATCTGTTGGTCGATATTCGTCGTCGATACAACGTCATTTTATTCGATACGATATTCGGCTACAATACAACGCTTGTAAAGAGAGCCGTGATCGTCGGTTTACAAAATAAATTAAAAAAATAAAAAAGGTTAAAATTCGCCTAATCCTCCTCGTTGCAGGGCGTGTCGACGAGCAGCGGCTTAGCGGTGGGCGCATGCTGCGCGGCCGGCTGCAGCGCATTGGGCGAAGTCTGCGCGCCCGCGCTGGCCGGCGCGGATGCCGCCGCGGACGCGTTCGCGGTGGCGGTGGCGTGCGCGGTGGCCGCGTAGAGCGCAAGCGCATGCTGCAGCTGCAGTAACTGATGGTGCGGATCGAGTGGCGCAGGCGCGCGGTGTCCGCTCTGGTGCGGCGTGCGCACCACGTACCGTCCGTCAGCGAAGCGCCGTACGTTCGGCGGTGCATGGTTGTGCGAGTAGCGGGAGCGAACTATGCGCTCGAAACCCTCCGGACCCTCCGTGTTGACGTCGGCCAGGCAGCGGGACGTCAGACGCGAGGAGCAATACCACTGCTTGCGTCCGTGCGCTAAGTTGTTCTTCAGACGGAACGTGTAGCCGCGATGTAACAGTAGCCGCCCTTTTCCCGCACGAATGAAACGCGCTGCAAACAAAATACCCGTTTAGTACATGCTCTTGTTACAATATTCCTTAAAACGTCCCTTATAAAACTAACCATTTCGTTTGGAATTCACGTTGGTGAATATTAAACGAAATAACATACACTTACACTACATACAAATAACACAAAAATCATAATGATAGTAAAACATATCGGAAATAAAAGGGGTATACACATCTTTGGAGTTGTTTTTAAATAAAATACGTACGGATTTCTCGTGTATTAAAGATCTTCAAATACACTCACAATTACAATAAATTCGATTCATAAATAAACATAATTTGTAAGAAATCATTAAAATATAACTACAGATAGATTCTTTACTTTGTTTTCTTCTCTGTGAGACAAAAATTACAAAATGAGCAATTAGTACTTGGCACATATTAAATCATTGTAATGAGCAATACGTTATATTAACATTAAACATAAGATAAATAACGTAAATAAAAATGAAAACAATAGTAACACACTAACATTATTCGACGACATGAAAATTAAATTTTTAGGAAGACCGAAAAATTAACTCTACGTAAAAACAAACTATTTAACTATCTATCGCTAACATTCCTTACATTAATTTCTTCTATAACGACATCACTAAACATTAGCACAAACATAACCTAAAAATATAAACTAATATTTGGCTTGGCACCCATGACAACAAAAACTGAGATCAAAAATCACAACATTTTTGGCAACATATTTATGCCGGTTTCAATATAGAAAATCGTTATACCTAAGATGCGTTTGCGCATTCAAATAACCTCTCGTATAATCACTGTGACCATCATTATGAGTCAATGTGACCTTTTTTCTCACTAACACGATTCGTATGACATTGAAACCGGCCGTAAAGGGATAACTACTGAGTTAATCAATAACTCTGACAACAGCATCATATAAAACAATTATCAAAAATTTGAAACGCAACAAAATAAATGGAATTTCTATAATAAATCGTACTTTTGCTAGATCGAGGCATAAGACTCACTGTAAGTCAAGGCAGTGAACAGCCAAAGTTCGAACAATTTGTTTTTACATGACTAGTATATGATGGCACAATTATCTTCTAAAAAAATTGTGACTAATTAAAATTATTACTTATTGAATTTATGTAAAAGAATAACATTAAAATATACAATTTTATATTGACTGTCATTTGTACCTATATTACGAGCTCCCGCCTATATTGCCACTAGTACTTCTTATAAAATCTTATCTAAATATACATATTTTTTAAAGTATGTATTACCTATTAATTTTACATGGCATGGACCAATTAGATAATCTGGTTATTGCTATATATTTTTTCCATAAATATTACTTGAGATATAATATTATTTTGGCACTTTCAGTTGATTTCACTATATATTTTATATACTAAATTGTGTTACATTGAGAGGCTGGTAATATCATCGATAACTAGCGACGAAGTAGATATGTGGTCAATGCTAATATCGTACAGTCCATGAATTTGGATCGAAATTGTCGAAATCTAGTCTCGGTATGCGCGGAAGAAGTAGGGGCGTGGGGGGCGACTGAGACTGTGTAGGGGGTTTGGAAGGTTCGGGATGAATGATATTTAGATGCGGGGGTTTAAAAGTGCGTCGCCCGCACTTGTTCGCGTGGTTGTGTTCGCCGATCAACTTGTGTAGTATGCCCTTCTGCGTGTAAGCTTTACACGCACAGCCGCCCATCGTGCATCGCCAGCGCACGACGCCGGAGCGCATGGTGTGTGCAGCGTAGAAACTGCGCCCACGCACCCACAGCCGAGGTCGTCCGCCCGGACCCACGCATATACGAACATGCTCTGAAACACACCAATAAATTGTAGAACCTACAAGAGTAAACACTACTTTACACCACTACGATTAAAATTATGCGCCTTGCAAATTTTCCTATTTCCGAATTAGTACGAACACGCAAAACCTCGAAGAAGACTAAGATTGAAAAGGCGAGGGTCATTGGTTGCTTTTTCGTGTTATTTACGAGACACGAAAATTATGCGCCGCCCCGTTTCGTTTTTTCTAATTAGTAACGAAAATGCAACCAATGTCGAAGGCCAAGAAGGCGAAGACCGAAACGCGAGATATTGCTTGCGTGTTCGGGCTATTTCAGGAACGCGAAAATTTCTCGAAGCGAATAACTTCAGTCATAGTACCTATTATAACATTCAAGTCCACAATTACCTGGACATAGAAGACTAATGATTTCATCACAGTTTTTATAGATATTTTAATGTACCATGTAAGTTATTTTAAATCTACTTAATTTTTATAAAAATTTTAATGTTTAGAAATTAATGGTGAAAGGTTTAGCTTTTTTATCTACAAAATAGGTAGTACAGGAATAAAACAATAGAATATAATATCAATTATTTCATTACGTTGTGTTTACCAATTTTATCTGCTAGACATAACAGTTCTGTATCGGGATGAGTAAAAATTTACAAGATCAATAACTGTCATAAATGCTTTAACCATACTTTAACTATAGTTATAATTTATATGTAAAAAAAATATTGTACATCATTCGATAACCCCAAAAAATCATTTGCTCACTGTGCCAAAAATTAAAGTACCTAGCTAGTATCAAAATAAAATGCGTGTAAAAAAATGTAGAACATATTTTTGAAGTTATTACTTCAAATATTTATAACGTTCTCTAGCTAAGTTCTCTATTATTATTGCGAAATGTCACATATAAACAAACAATATTTTTAAATATAATTATGCTAAAGTTTAGACTACACTACAGCAATAAATTATAACACGTTCAGTGTTCACTCACTAGGGACCATTGATGACAGCCGCTAAGCGCATCTAAAAATTTAATGACTAGATCATAATTAGCTAACAAATAAATAGAAATTGTTATAAATATAATATCTCCACCATCCAGCACTAGAGCAGCGTGGTTCTCTCAGGCCTTGTCCAGTAGAGGAGAGAGATGACCGATGAGAGGGACCCATACAGAAATGGCAATTAAAATTATTGTACACAAATAAGTAATTATTTAGTGCGGTTGGCACTAAACTTAAAGCCTTTAATCGTCTTTTTATTTAAGTACTTAATAATAAAATAAATAATTAAAGTCAATCAAAATTAAACTAAAAGACTAGAAAAATTTCACTTATAATGTAAAAATTAATTATCCCCGACACGTCCTTCGTCTGGCTATCCCTACTTAGTCGATTTCTTCAGTCTTCATGCCTAAAGTAGTAGGCCCATGATCCTAGGTCGGTTCACCGGTGACTAATACAATCTTAAGACTAGTACCATTCCCACACCCATCTAGATACCAATTGTGCGTTTTTGGAAATCAATCAATGAGTCACAAAACAATCAGTCAGCAGACGTTGCTAATTTTTATAATCTAAGATATTAAGATAATATCAGTAAATCAATCCAAAGCAATGCTTCATATATTTTTGATTATTTATAAAACAATTTTCAATTTGACTTCACGTGTTTCCTTGCCTGGTAACAATAATTAGTCGTCGATCATTTTAAAATACGCTAAATGTGATTACGTAATTCTAAAAAATTAACTAAGTTTGACATTTCTTCATATTTAAGAAAGCATCAAACGAGCATGCGGGCCACCTGATGTTAGGTGGTCACTACAGCTCATGGACATCGAACCTCAAATAGATCCGAAATCCTATCTGAGGTCGAACGTGGATGCTTTACTACTCCTGAGGACTAATTTGGAATGACTATTATTCCGTGCGTTCTGCCTAAGCAGAAAATGACCTCCTACCGAAAAACAGCAGTGTTTACAGCAGAAATAGTTAATATGCTCGAGCATCAATCGTCGATCTTTGCTTGAGCGAGTGCTGCGGTGGACAGAACGCGTTGAGGCGCAACGATCGTAGAGAAGGTGACCGTCGGCGGTTCGTGCGAGTGAACATTGCTGAGCGCGAAGATCCGGTCGTGGAGGGTGTGCGCGTACGCACGGCAAGTACGCCGCGTGCACCGCCACCGCACCTTGCTCTTCTCGGGAAAGACTTTCTCCGCGTAAAACGAGAACCCACCGAGCCGCATGTGGCGCCGCCCGCGATTCGATATCACGAACTCCACTGTAAAACATCATCACATCACTATATGTCAGTGGCTCGCAATCGCAAATACATGCAAAGCTAGACAAAATAAATGATTACAATATAATAAATATCGTTTATTTGACTGTTAATTACAAAAGTTAATTGTAAAATGCTAAACGAACACTTGTACATTTTAAGGAACTTCCGCACTGAAAGCGGAAATTTGATTATTGTTTGAATTATTTCTCATTGCAGATCATCTTGGTAAAGCTCTAAATACAAGCGTGAATGTCTCTCAGAATGTCTCTTTAACATGTAAATATAATATAATACACAATACATGTCATGGTTAAAACTGAAACATAAATATCACAAATAATTGTTGACCAAGGAAGAAATTAAATCACATTTATTATTAAAACTCTAAACATCATTTATTAGGCACATAAATTCATTTGAAAGAACTTCAAACTACGGGATAGGTTTCGAAAAATTGTTTATTAACGAAGATGGAAATCATTAAACAGAATTTTCAAAAAACGTGTCAAATAATAAAAGAACATTTGTATATTTTAACGAGATTAGTGAACTACGTAACAGCGGTGGTAATTTTTTATTATTAAATTAATCATTAGTAAAAGCCTAAGGGTTATTTATTCCAGTTAAATTTTCTCAATCGAAATCATCTCGATGAGGCTCTCGATACGAGCGTGGCGGTCGGCGGCAGGCGCTTCCGGGCCGTGGTTGTGACTGCCACTAGTGGTGGTCAGCTGGCCCTTCATGGTCAGGGCTCGGGCGAGGCAGTGGCGCGCACGGCTGCGGCAGGTCCAGTAAACGCGCGCCCCGCGCCGCTTCCGAGCCACGAACGAGAAGCCGTCGACCATCAGACACGGCGCGCCCCGCCGCGTCACCGAGTACCGCACCTCCCCAGCCCCTGTTACCATACCACCTCAAAGTACCAACAATAAACGACAAATCATCCTCCATGTAAAATGCTTTATTATTATCGATCACATTTGATTTCATGATAAATACCTATTATTACTCAATACAGCTACGTCGTTCCATCATCAAGAAATCATCAAAGTCACTTTACTACGTTTTGACAAGATATAAAATGAACTCATTATTTATAAAATCATACAGTAACGCGATATGTACAGACATTAAAATATTAGGCTTACAATTTAATTGACACACAAAAGAGTTACAAAACAAAAATTGTTCATGAAACCCCTAAAGATTCGTCGAACACTACAAAAGCCGCACGGCGCGGACGTCATACTGTAGGACAAGTGACCACTTGCCCGAGATCGTACTTGCGACTTATTTTCTGCGTGTGGTCATTTTGATGGTTGTGTATGGGATTGGTTATCCTCAAGATGTTGTTTTTTGAGGTGATCCTGGCACGACACCGCTTGCCGTAATCCATACACCTCCAGAAGGTGCGCCCGCTCCGTACGCTGTCAGTCACGAAAATGTACGGTTCGTGGATAAGCTGTAGGTGCCCGCTCTTAGTCTGAATGAAATGCAACTCGCCTTTCACGCTTTCGTGTACTGGTACTAGAACTGAAAACGGGAGAGACATTAAATATTTGCATTATGTTACGTAACATTTTGTAAAGTCAAGATAAACTGGGGAATGCAGAACGAGACGAAACAAAACGAAAGATTTCAAATTTTATTTCAATAAAGTTCAGCCTCATACACATATAACAGCAAACTTCACATTCAAATTCTATAACATACATAACCATAAAATAAATCTTTACTTGTGTAGGTACATACATTTTAATACATATTACTTTCAATGAAAAGAATCAAAATAAAATGTCAAGACCTTTTCAATTTTTGACAAATTTGTAAGTCCTTGTATTAGTTTATTTTAACCGTAAAAAAATTACAACTAACAGCGAGCATATTTTTATAAATAATTAAATAACTGACGAAACATATTTATGACCCGTTATGAACGAACTATTCACGAAACGATTAATAAGAACAGTACACGATAGTAAAACTATAGAAATTAACTTAAAAATATTTTTAAATTACACAAGTACCGTAGCAAACATCACATTAGTAATTCCGTCATATTTGTAAAAAGGAAGAGAGCTGTTCGTTAACCTCTCAGTTGCAGGCTGATATCGCTCGGTATCGATCGCCACATTCGTGAGGCTGTTTTTAAGATTTTATTTTTCTTTGTCTATTACAACACAAAGCTCAGTAGAATAAACATTGTATTTGAATTTTGAAATTCATTCATTTTTAAATAAGACACATAAATGGTATGTAAAAAGAAAGAACGTACACAGAATGTGTTCCAATATAAGACAGCATTAAAAAAATATTTCATTATTAAGTAACGAGAATGTCATGAAGAGTTATATAGGCATTCAAACGAATCTTAAAGAAATAGCAACTAGTAGAGTATCACATACATTATTATTTGAACATAAATCTTCCAAGAAAATAACATTTTGGTTATAAATATACAAGGTTGTATAGTTACTCGTAGTTATGTAGCATAGACTATAAACTTTTAGCAGATAAAGATGTTAAAAATGTATTCTTAGGTACAACTGGAATTAAATCCACAAGGCTAGCGTAACACCTATGCACAGACACCATTTTTCAGATATCTATAGTAGAATTTTGAGACAAAATGACAATTGAAAAAAATATATTTGGCATTAAATGTACGTTACGTCACTGTAATGCGATACCCTAACATCAAAAAAGTTTTGAGTTGTGTTACCAATTCCTGTAAGATACATGATGTAGCTGAGTTAACTTGTGTTAAGGATTTTTCATGAACAGAATAGCAAACGAGCAAGCAGGCCACCTGACGTTACGTTGTCACTGTAGGTATGGACATTCACTTCAATCCTCAACTAGGACGGAAGTCCTAGCTGAAGCCACGCGAAGAACGTGGATACGTTGCTACTCCTGAGGACTAAGTTAGAATGCCTACTATACAGTGTCTTCTGCCTAACCGCACCCTTAAAACCGAAACAGAGCAATCCTCACAATGCTGCTTTACAGCGATAATAGGTGCTTCGGCGGTACCGCCGCAGGCGACCCAACCACATGAGACTCGTATCCAGGGCACCTACGATCCTTCGAGTCGCAACGTTTAAGGAATGTTATGTTCCCGGAAAATAAGAACGGAAAATCCTCTAGCATGTAGTAGAAGTCCGCATAAATTTGTACCAGAAGGCAGATAGTGAAAAAACGTTTCAGATTACTTTTTAACGCTGATGTATATGGCTGCAACCATTTTATATTCCACAGCTGGGTACGAGTACTTATTCCACTCACACACCATACTGCTTCCGATACGGAACGGTGAAAATAAGGACTAATGGCCAAGACTTCTTTATATAAACAGAACAGCAAACGAGCATGTAGACTACCTGATGTTAAGTGGTCTCTGCAGCCCATGGACATCAAAACCTGAGGTTGTGTGTGGATGCGTTGCTACTCCTGCACTCTACGTTGGAATTGGAATGCCTCCTGTCCAGTGTCGTCTGCCTAACTACACCCTTCAATCCGAAACACAGCAGTTCTCACACTGCTGCTTTACGTCAGAAATAGGTGCAGCGGCGGTGCCGCCGCAGGCGAGCCTTCGACATAACCCTCTACAACCATCAAAATGATGTTTGAATAACTCTCAGTTTTAATAACGCTGAGAGCAATCGCTTTCTTCGTATTGCCGTGCTCGTTATGTTTATGAGATTTGTAAATTCACACACCAGATGTTACGATGATATAATCGGGGGATGTTTTTTTTTATTATTTCCCTAGACGATAGGCTCATTTTTTTTTTCATTTTTTTTTAACGCTTCACACTCACAACCCCACAGTAGGGTTTAACCCGTGTCGTGGGTGCCATGGACACACACAGAAACAAACACACAAATAACCAGACCAGGTACAGAAATCTAAATTCGTCATTCAAATTTCTGCCTCGCTGGGAATCGAACCCAGGACCCTCCGACCGGCAGTCCGCACGTTGACCACGGCGCCATACGGGCGTCATATTTAATGTACTGAGGCTCATGAAGCTCGAGATACGTCAACCTCAGTGGGTCGTTTGTGCTTACGGCCGATGTTTAAGTTCGCTGTCCAGCCCTATGGCTTTAAGAAAAGCTAGGACTTTATTGACAGCGAGTTGTTAGGGTTATGGGCACGTATGCACGTATTAAATTGCCCTTGATGGTGGTAGAGTCTTACGTCGAAGGCTCGCCTGCGGCGGCACCACCGCTACACCTATTTCTGCCGTAAAGCAG
>DWKW01000378.1:0-17483 GCA_018250115.1 Doberes anticus | reverse complement strand
CTGAGGACCAAGTTCGAATGCCTCATGTCCAGTATCTTCTGCCTATCTACACCTTTCAACCCGACACACAGCAATTCTCATTTCTTTACGGCAGAAATAGGTGCCACCGCATGCGAGCTTTCAACAGAAGACTCCACCACCATAGAAATACTTATGAATGATTTATTTAAAACCTCACCTGTGCAATGAAAGCGCCACAATTAAACAGCTTCCGTATATTCGTACGGGAAAGTGTGCCACGCCGCAGTAACCAGTCAGCAAGGTGCCCAGCCACTTGCAACACTATGGCCATCGCCAAGTACGGCACCGCCGATAACCAGCCGGTTTCTGACGTCTCGAATTTGAAAACATCTATAATAATGTTAAGATTATATCATTAGTAACAATAACGCCATTTAAGATCTGTAAGCGAGAGATCAACCGCACTTGGCCAGCGTGGTGGACTATGGCCTAAACTCTCTCATCTCTGACCCGCGCCCAGCAGTGGGACAATAGTGGGTTGATGATGAAGCAGAGATAAGTGAAATTGACGAGGTTTTTGCGGTATCTCGTTAATAGATGGCGTTACTTACTATGTAAAATATGTATTACCCAGCTAACAACTTTTTTTTGATACAGGATTATTTAGTTTACGTTCAAATTTGTGTTTCGATTTAATCATGACTAAAATGAGTTATATTAAGCGACGATCGAAGTTGTTGAAGTACGTGTGGTTAGAAACTTACCTTTCATAAATGTAGGCAGGAACGTCAGAAGGGTATAGAAGCCCCAGTTCTCGCTAAAATGCGCCATCACTATCGCCCAAACTGGTGCGGATGTGAGCATAGCGCGCCATGGATGACGAATCTTTGAGGTTTCCACTGGTGAGGTACCACGAGAATCCTGGAAATATAGGTAAGGCCCGTAATTTTTCTGCTTTAAATTCAAAATTCGAACAAAAATATTGTTATATAGTCAAAGTACCTGTATGTATTTAAGTTCGGCTGGAGTGATGTGAGGATCATTTTCAGGCGACTCCTTCACAACTAGCCACCATATTGTAGTCCAGACCAATCCAACAATCCCTGAAATTTATGAGTAAATCTCTTAGTTTTTACTGTAGTAGAGAAAGCACCGTAATCCTGAGTTCGAGTTTGTTTCTTACTTTTACATAGATACGAATGGAGTACGAACTGTATTAAACAGTAACCAAATAAAATTTGGTCCTTTGAGCCGGATACATATTTTACAGTTTTTTGCGTTATTCTTATCTAACTATCAATGGGTCTGGAATTTGGCTATGCAGATTGCTAGATTTTACGCACTTCTGAATACATTACAGAGTAAGCTTGACAGATCCTCCACATTTTTGACAGAAGTCTCGTGTCTATAAGTAATTTATAGACGTTGATAAACCGAGAAATATTGAAGATTTTCCACGAACCTTTCCTTTGCTTCACTATTACAGTAAGTAAAAAAAAATATCTTCAAATAGAAGACACGAACGGATGACGGTTATAATTATTTTGTGATACAAAAGATTTTTTTTTGTTATATAACTTACTTGTATATAAAAAATCCTACGACAACTCACCAAACACGTAGAAAATTCCCGGCCAACCGGTATAGTGCGCCAGCAGTGAGCATATCGGCATGGAAACCACGGTGCCCACGTAGCTGCCGCTGAAGGCGAAGGTCGCGAGACGCGCGCGTTCCTCGCTCGGCGCCCACTGCGACCACACCGCGTGGATGCAGGGGTACGTCACACCCTGTTGTTGCAGACGTGTAATACACCGTTCAATATCTCCAGGTGCTTACTATTAATCTCTATTGCACATTTCGTTCGTTCGTGTCGTTGTACAGCTAACTATATGACTGTTCTCGGTAATTTGGATAGTGATAGATGTAATTTCTACTAACGGATAGCGATAAGCGCTCGTAGAAATTTGATGGTATACCGCTGCATTTAGTTCGGCCGTAAAGCAGTAGCGCTCGCGCTGTATTGCGGTTTGAAGGTTATGGTTAGAATACGTTAGATTGCTTCAGAAGTTGGTAGGTAGCCCATTAATAAGCAAAGGTCCCTAATGCGTGCCAAACGCTGTCGGCGCTGTGGCATTACGAAAGTATGATCGCGGCTCCGACACGGCGTAGAGAGTATCACCGTGGAGTTTGAGCCGGTAGGAGACAGGCATAGCTCTCTGTCTCCCCCGCAACGCTTAGTTAAAAGGGATGCAAGTAAAAAAAAGGGCAAAGTTGGTACAAGCATGCCAGCTTTGTAATTTAAATAAACTATTTTGGATAGCAAAAATCAACGTATTAATTTTGAGAACAGTTTTCCGCTTAACGGAGCCGATGAGGTTCACGTATTCAAAGTTCAACTGACGTTTGTCTTACAATCCCGCGCCGCGCAACTGCAGCAGCTACTCTATAGCTACTCTGTTTATAACTAACCTCGAACAACCCTTCGATAACTCTGACAGCGATCAGCAGAGCAGTGCTAATGTGGGCTAGCGGCGGCGTGAAGAGAGTCAGTAACGACGTCGCACCAATGCCTATCGCGAACAATCTGGAACATAAATGATTTTTCACTATTCTAATCCTAGGACATGATTTTAAGGGCAAAAACAAAACTTTTGTACGATATTGACTAAGACAAGTTGTCGACGAAATAAAATTCGCCTAAGTCAAATCGTGTTTTTACATTTTGAATTCATTGAACGCACATGTACAACGTGCACTATTCGTCATTTATCGTAAAACGTATTTTGAGCCAATCACGATGAGTTATGATTTATAGCTTTACTTAGATTCTGAAGGAGAAGTCCCGCCTCGTCTCGTCCAGTCCCGTCTATTTATTTCGCAAAAAAGCTATGTTTGAAATCCTACTAGTATAGTATGCGAAAGCTTGTGAGGATGGATGGATGTTTGTAACTGTGTATAATAATATAGCTCATACATCAGAATACTACTAAGGCTGTAATTTATAAAGACATTGTGTAAATTGGCCAAATTATAACGATAAGTGTTAAGTAAGTCGGAACAAACTCTGTCGTCTGCGAGCTACATATTTTGGCGTGCGCTGCACGAACCGTAAGAGTTACACGAATACATACTCGTATAATGTATGGTGGAAATGTTTCTCTTAAATAGTTCTACAGAAAGTATGATTATTGTTGGATAACTTGTAGGTTTAAGTATAACTACGCGGACGAATTCTCGGACAAAATCTAGTAACTAAACTAGTAAACAAAAAATCCATGAAGTTAATTTGCTCTCCCAAAAAGTTGCAATTTTTAGTTCATGCTAAGTTAGAACTTCTCCGATGAAGTATTGTAAGGTCAGTGAACGAACTTCAGAGCGTAAGTTTTGTATTAATAGGAATATTTAACAAGAATATTCGTAGAGAGATTGCAGGGAATTAGCAGTAGTGAAAATGCAGAATTTTGGGTTCCCATTTCGCAGAACCAAATTGGAATTCCAGATACGACCTTATGATTTGTACAAGGTTTATCTTAAGTTGCTTTGCACGTTTAATTTAAATTCCGATTAAATGACAAATAGTCTAGGGTCCGACGATGAATACATAAAAGCTTGTTTTTATCATAATATTCTTTGTCATATAATTTAATAGTACAATTTCCAACGGATTTGGTAAAGCACAATCTAATACCGTCTCTATCTGATAATATCCAGCACATACTACAGTGTAACCTTAATATAACGAGCCTCAATATAACGAATTATCGAATCGATTTAACAAACATTAAGAACTAATGCAAAATATACACATTCGAATACATTTATCAAAAACCTCTTTATAACGAATTTTGAATTATTACAGAATATAGATAGAAATTATCATTTACCTCTATTTAACGATTTTTTTCAACTTTACATAACGAATCCTATCAATTCTTCCCACTTATTCTACAATAATTCATGCCTCGACAGTAAATTGTGTGAACTCTTTTCAAATAAGATTATACTGTATTTGATTTAAAGTGTGTTCCTATTAGTTAGTGGAAATCGTTCTTTTTAACAGAGTAAGGAGATGAGTATCTACATAACGTCGAGATTCATAAACAAGTATTATTACCATGTTAAAATGAATGGTAGTCTAACCTAGCCTCTGTATAACAAACCTTATTGTAACGAATTAAATGGTGTAACGAATATTATCTAATTCCCTTCAGTTTAATTATATCGAGGTTGCGCTGTAGTTCTAGAAATAAGATGTGCTTGGTACGTAGATTGGGACGTATTTCTGTAGAGTGTACAATTTTCTGTCGACGCGGCTACTACAAGCAAACATCAGTGGGTTCTATCGACAACATTGGGTGCTTTCCATAAAATGTTAGTGTGCTCTGTAAAAAGGAACGAACCTGTTACCTCCTATTTTAGCAGCAAGCCAACCACCAGGCAGCTGGGTCACCAGATAGCCGTAGAAGAATGAACTGAGCACCAGGCCCTTGGTTTGGGAAGTCCAGTCGAATTCCGGTGCCTGGAAAAGCAAAAGGAAGTGAGAAACGGAGATAATCGGCTTCAGGTTGAATATTTTACATGTTTTTATTTTTATTTATGATAAACAAGCGTTTGATCATAACCCTAGCGCGGGTATGGTCTAAAGAGCACGCTTGTCAAGAAATAGCATATTCACTTTTTTCTTGAAAAGGTCCAAGTTGTAATACTCAGGGAACACAGACGCCGGGAATTAGTTCCATTCCTTAGCGGTGCGACAAATGAAGGACCGTTTTGTACGAATCTTCGGGATACCTACTAGTTAGGGGTGATAATTTGCCGCGCGCCTGAATGTTCGATAGAAAAATGGGCCTGGGGGAATCAATTCATGTTTTCTCACGTATATAATTTATTTTATACGTGAATAGAGTAGCAAACATAGGCCACCTGATTTTAAATTCCTATGGACGTCTGTCCAACCCCAATTAACAGCGAAGTCCTATAAATCGTTGTGCGTGGTTACTCTTTAGAGTACTAAAGAGTAACACTTAGCAAAACTTAGTAAAGTTGGAGCGCCATTTATACGATGTTTTTTTTTCATTGTATAGGAGTAGCAAACGAGCATGCAGATCACCGGATTTTAAGTGGTCACTACAGCCCATGGTCATCCTCATCCAACCTGAAATGGTCCAAAGTCCCATTTGAGATCGTATGATCGGATGCGTTCCTACTCCTGAGGTCTATGTTGGAATGCGTCTGGTCCAATGTTTTTCTGTCACCTTTTAAACCAAAACTATAATTTGGCAGTGCAAATCCAGCTACCTTAAGGCTGAAATAGGTGCGATAGTGCCACTGTAATCAAGCCTTCGAAATTAGACTCCACCACCATCAAAATGCCACGGGATTTAATTTAAAGCTTTTCCACTTTGTCAACGGACGTAATTTGACGCAGCGAGACTGTTACTTTTAAATTTTAAAAGTGATGTTAATACTCGTTTTTTTTTAAATGTGAAAGTTTGTAAAAGTGAAATTCTATCACGCTTAATCGGCTCGACTTATTTTCTTCTTATTTCTGTGAATTGCCACACAGATGTGCCAGTGATAAACGCAAATTATATGTATTTAAATCTGTATATATATCATATATTTAGTCGAGCCACTATGCCATAAACCCTCTCATCTCTGAGAGGAGATCCTTGTCCAACAGTGAGGATAATAGGCTGACAATGATGATGATTCACTAAGTCGCTGTGGTAAATACACTTCATACATACATACATAAACTCACGCCTGTCTCCAATTGGGGTAGGCACAGACTAAAGACTGCCAAATGCTACGGTTCATGTGTACATACATACACTTAAATACACTTCATTCCGAGAAGAAAATAGGATCCATGGATGTCATAAAACCAAGCGGACAAATTCGCGAGAAAAAGCAAAAGAAAGAAAAATAAACGACTGCCTATAAAACCAGATTCAATATCAGAAAATCAGTCGACCTTCGTCTTTATAAAACGTCAGTTACGAGTCGCAAGTAAAATATGGGGCCTAATATCAATTTTACATTTTCACCCATCCATTAGGACCGTCAATGATCAAAAATTTTCATAGTCAACCCTTATTCCCTGTTAATAAGAACCATTTTGAAATATACGAAAAGTAAGAAAAAAGTATTTTTCGCAACCGTAACGCGCTATATTAATATGAATTTACGGCAGCGACCTTCTATCGAAATCTTTAACAAGAGCGTAAAATTTTACGGTATCACGAATACGAATTTTTCCATCGAACTAAAACGATTTGCCATTTGCACGATTTTGACACACACATTTATTGTTTTAAACATTTTTTTTAGTGGACTTTCGCCTGCGTGTCCTAATAAAACATCCTCGACGCCATCAACTCCTTATTGTCACACAGCAGGGCACGGCTCTTCTCTCAGTCTCTTATGATCTAAGTCATATTCTACCAAGTACTACCTACGCTGGCCAAGTACGGATTGGCAGACTTCAACGCCTTTGGGAATAATCTGGATAGCTCGTAAGTATGCAGGTTTCTGCATAATGTTTTCCTTTACCATAAAAGCAATTAATGATTATATTTGCAAATTATTACGCAAAAAGAGGTACGGTGCTTGAGGTCGTCATTCTTGGCTAGACTAACACTTACTATACAAGATATAAAAACATGATCCTCCGAGTAAACACGAATACAGGCGCACAGTACATACGAGTCAAGCTATATCTATAATATAATCATCAACTTGCGAAATCAGGCAGCCGAAGCATGAAGCAGAGGTATGAATAGAGAAATCACTATAAAAGCCATTATACCCGCCGGTTATTGCCTCACGATTACGTGAGCATAAATTGGACATTGCTCTGTATAGTCGGTGATTCGTATGTTTTGAATATATTATTGTGTTATATGAATATATGATGAGTCAACAGATTATGAATATTCATTCTCAAAAATTAAAAAGCTAAGATACAATTTTATTTCAAAAAAGTATTAAAAATGGTAGATCCTACCATCCTCTTTTTATTTTTTAACTTCAACGCAAACACCCTGTGTTATAAGTTTAACATGTGTATCTGTGTATCTGTGTATGGTATCGTAGCTCCCAAACCCACGAACCAATTTTGATAAAATTGTTTGCTTTCGAGCAGTGAAAGCCTATTAGAAGTTTATATTCCGGCTTCTCACTCGTCTCACTCGTCGCCTATGGACACGCGCAATACCAGAGGGTCACACGTGCGTTGTAGGTCTTGAAGGACTCGTTTTACATTCTTCTTGAAATTCTCCATGTCGTAGCTGGATGGAAATGCGTTCGACGGATGCTTATTCCACAACAGTTGTCCGCAGCAGGTACGATCGCGTAAAGCGGACAGTACCTGATACGCAACGATCAATGCGGTGTGGATGGAACTTCAGCCTTCGGCGAGTAGTGCGATACAGGAATGAGGTAGGTGGAATTCAGTTGTGCAGTTCGTCTGAGCACTAACCATAGTGTATACGATAGACGACCACGACTGAGCCTACGTCTATCCTGAGGGTTTGGTCATCAACTTACGTGAGACTTTGGGATCGCCGACAACTCTGATACCTTGGCATTGCACAGAATCAAGGGGATTTAGTTGGTAAGCCGGTGCACCCGCCCGAAGGTTAGAGCAGGACTCACCTGTAGTGGCCTCAGTAGGGTTTTAAAAAGGAGAATTTGCTGTAGTAGTAGCTTCGCCCTGTTCAGGATACCGAACAGAAGTACTATACCATCATCAATTAACCATTTTAAACTTACATAAATAATAGTGCCATTTTCTAGCTCCGTTTCAACTGGCTCAGTCATGGCGACCACGGCGACTGATAGATTCGCCCTCAGTGCATAGACATTGAAGAACCCGAAGAATGCCAGTAGAGCCACCACAAGCCGTCTTTTTCTCCAGAAGCACCATGTTGTACTATCATCTTTTTTCTGTTCCCTGCAACAATACGTAAGTCTCACTCTAAGTCATATTTATCTTTTATTATATGGTCATGATGGAGTATATAAATAAAAATAAATAAATAACGTTACACACTCATATTCCAACAGTAGGATTTAACCTGTGTCGTGATTTCTATGGACACACACAGAAACAAGCACACAAATACCTAGAGCAGGTATAGAAATCTAAATTGATCATTCGAATATCTGCCCCGCCAGGAATCGAAGCCGGGACCCTCCGAACGGCAGACCGCACGTTGACCACGGCGCCATACGGCTCGTCAAAACGCAGCACGCAGGCCATCCGATGTAAAGCGCTGCAGCCCATGGACATTGGCATCCAACTTCAAATAGGTCCGAAGTCCTATCTGAGGTCGCATGTGGATGCACAGTAGTGCAGGAGTAGTAACTCCTGGGGACAAAGTTGGTATTCCTCCTATCCAGTGTATTCTTTTTTGTATACATTGTCTGTTTAATACAGTTTGTTTTATACAATAGCAAACGGCCTGATGTTAAGTAGCCACTGCGGCGCATGGACAATCACATCAAACCTCAACTAGGACGGAAGTCCTTTCTGAGGCCGTAAGTGGATGCGTCGCTACTCCTGATAAAGTTGGAATGCCTATTCTATCTTACCACAAAATATGAGGGAGGTCGAAATAACCGTAACTTTAATCCTTACAAAAAATAATGTTATCAGTACAATATATTTTTATGATTAGCGTAGACATCTTAATTTTAACACGCTCTTAATAAAAGTTTTTATTTGATTTAAGAATCACGTTTCAAATGTTTGTATACATAATGAAACGAATCCTTTATCATGTAGAATGGTTTTGAAATATAATAATATAAAGTTCGTAACTATAAAGTACTTAAGAAAGTATGATTAAATTATTGATTGCTCAAAATTGCACAACATAATTACTAAGCTCTATGCTGCCGTGCAGCTGACAGAATATAATTAACGAAAGTCCTGTAAACAGCGTTGTATTTTAAAATTTGCATTAAAATTTCTAAACAGTGTAAAACACAAAGCGACAAGAAGTACCTAAGCAAAGTCAAAATAGACATGGAAGCTACAATAGAGGAAATTGGTAAGGAGTTACAAAAAAACAAAGGTTAAGAGTGAAAAAATACTTTGAAATACAGACGAATAACTTTGTTTAAAGGATTATAAATCTCACCAACAAGAGTTCTAACTAAGAAATATCGCTTTAACGTTAAAAGTATCGTAAAGAAAGAAATAATTTATATCGCATAGCGTACGAAAAATATACATTTACAGCTGTTATAGCAGCTGTACATATAGCTTAGCGAATATAACATTTATTGACTTCGATCGAGTAATACGTTTAAACATGCAGTTCAACTTTACGCAGCCTATTATCAAACCCAATTAAACAGTTTAAACGGTGAGACTTTTTAATTACTATAATAAATACAATTAGGTTCTCTGTACGTCACAAATTCGCCGAATCATATCTTGAAGGCAGGCCTGACACACTAAGTAAATAGTGCAGTCGGTTGTAATGGTTACAATGTTACTTGTCCAACGAAATGCTGAATCGACGTCTTGATTTGACCCTTGGGTCTGGGTCTGGGTCCCTTATAATAATGATTTATGAGATTAAATATGTCTAGTTCGTAATCTGTAATTCTGTATTAAGTTTGTCTCGTGGGAACACACTTGTAAGTACTATTTGTCGAGCCAGGCAATCCTGTAAATAGCCTTGAGACTTTTCTTGAATCTTGTGTAATAGACTTGAGGTTAAATACCTCGACTTCTCGGTGGGTTATGTTTCAAATTCCGGCATGCAACTTTAATTTTTCGAAATTATTATTTACAATTATAAAACAATATGTCTTAGTTACGTGCTTATATTGATAAAAAAGATGATCACTCACTTTAACGTGCCCAGAAGTGGGACAATAATGGGTTGGCGATGAGATTGGATTTCTATTAATCACACCACCTTTTAACAATTAACCACACCTTTATACTAACAAAAAATATTTCAACAATAAATACAAATTATGGTGGTAGAGTCTTATGTCGAATGCTCGCCTGCTGCGGCACCACCCCTGCGCCTATTTCTGCCGTCAGGTAGTAGTGTGAGCATTGACGAGTTTCGGCTCGAAGGAAGTGGTTAGGCATAAGACACTGGACAAGAGGCATATTAGACCTCTGGAGTAACAACGCACCTTCGTACGACCTGATATAGGACTTTGGACATATTTGTTGAGCAATAAGACGGATGTGGATCAGCGATATATACATATATATAGACATATATTCCTTTCTTTAAAAATACTTTATTGAACATCACACGATTTCTAAGAGAAACAAGATTTTTACAGAGCACAATCGGTCTTATCGCTAAAGCAGCGATGGGAGGCAACCGGGAACTTTCTTAACTATCTCATTTCACACGAAGTCATAAACATGTTTCTTTCTTTCATTCAGGCCTTACTGTAAAGCAGAAATTATAACAACTGCTCAAATAATAAACGTTCACTAACATTTCGAGAAGTAATGAACTTTATATGAACTGTGATTTTAAAATTTAACTTTTACATGAATTAGCATTTACATCGTGTTTCGAATGAAAATATGAAATTGTTCTCCTTCAGATCTTTGGGGCGTGGGTGGTGTGTAATTTATATTTTAAATTCGAATGTTCGTTGAAATTACAAAAGTATAAAAACCGACTCTGTTTAAGTAAAATTAG
The DNA here is from genome assembly GCA_018250115.1 of Doberes anticus. Taxonomy (NCBI): domain Eukaryota; kingdom Metazoa; phylum Arthropoda; class Insecta; order Lepidoptera; family Hesperiidae; genus Doberes; species Doberes anticus. Next base: position 6,828 of record DWKW01000378.1, on the reverse strand, counting down.
TAAAATACTTTACATTTTTATGCGCCAAGTTTGGAACGTGGACAGTTAAACGCGCTTTAAAATCGGCCGCCCGATACCGGTTCGAATCCTAGCATGCGCGTCTAATTTATTGAAGGTATGAAAAAAAATTATATCCGTGGACTCCATAATTGAGATTTTACATCAAAACTAAGTAAATACGAAGTCGAACGAAAATAAGAAGTCGGTCTTAATTTTTTTTCATTTACACGGTAATGCTATATTACATGACCTACAAAAACATTCGTCATTTTGCCAGATCCTTACGGCACTAAATCAAAAATGGCTCTTTAATAAAATGTCGGGTAACTCTTACTTATTTCAATTTTGATTCAACCTCACCATGATTCTTCAAACATTACTAAAACTTTTGATATCAATTTACATTAAGATTTAATAATAATAACTCCTATGTTCTCGCTCATTTTATATTCTGAGTTTTAAAATGAAGAAGTTATATTAAACCTTCTTCATTTACAAGTTCCAAAACGAATCCTATGAATTCAAGACTTACTTATATTTGTTTAATTAAAATTGTAGGTTTAATTTCCTTTGAAGGTTTCTCATGAAACGTAATATCACTATGAATGGTATTTGGATCGCGGTGGGCAGTAGAGTTTAAGGTTAAAGGTTGGCCTTTTACTTACCACCTCTTCGTTTATATGTCATTATAGGATGTGATAAGTTTAACATGCCACCTATTTTTTTTAGTGATAGAGACTTATGTCAAAGGCTCGCAAACATATTGACAAAAGCATATTGACAAACAGGCAGACGGGGCACCTGATGGTAAGTGTTCATTGTCGACTATGGACACGAGCAACATCATGGGTATCGTCAGTGCGTTGCCTGCCTTTAAGGAGTCACGTATGTGGCAAAAAGGAGCGTGTAAATCGGACCGTGAAGGACCGTCACGAATCAAGATGGGGGTGAAACTTTAGGCGGGTGGTGTAACGAAGAATTCCGACAGTTGCTAGGAGCACACACTATTATTTAACATTTAATGTACACAATAAAGTAAGTCACAAAAAGATTTATAAAGTATTATACAGAGATTCTCTTTGTTCTTAGTGGTCTCTGAGCACATTTTTTAAAAATATTTTTCAAACTCGTCAATAACGCAAAAGCTACTGAAAAGATGAACTTTCACTTTACTTTCAGGGTTTAAAAGCGGGTAAATTTATAGTTCATAAATAGTTAAATAAAATTTCAATACTAACCGTATTCAAACTTGAATATTGCCACAATTTGAACAAGAAAAGCCGAAGTTGAACCAGAGATATACGAGTACCTTGACCTCTATAGTACCGTGTTTTTGTACCTAATGCGAACGAGGACATAGAGGAGATGAGTGATAGTACCAAAATTGAAGATATACTAATTATTGCTAGCACAAATTATGTCAGCAATAAATAAAAACTTTCAACCTAAACTAACATAATTGGAACCTAAAGTACCATCATTTTTTTTTTCTAAGAAATTCCTATAAGTTTGAAGTGCGTCTTATCGTCCGGTGCGTCTTATAGTCCGAAAAATACGGAACGCGCTGACTTATACCCGTGAGGTCAATTAAAATGGTACTGTTGTTTTCTCACTAATATCCAGCGAGAATGTCGCGTGCGAAAGTCTAGTAACTGAATAAAACGTGAATAATATCACACATAAATTAATAAATGGTTATGTGCGATCGAAGCGAAAGAAGTGAAAACTAGGTCACTTTGTTCAGCCTATTGAAACTAGATGGAAATTTGAGATTATCTTCGACAAAGTGTCGTATAACAAATGAATAGAGGTTTTAACGGCGTGCGTTCGTTTTAAATCTAATACTAAAGCTTTTACCAGTTCATTAAGAGCAAGACAGATGGTGGATTTGAAGGTGGTAGAGTATTATGACGAAGGCTCGTCTGCGACGGCACCACTATTCACCATTCTCCAGCTCCGGTTTTCCGGAGCAAATTGGAAACTAATAATTCGCTTTGCGATGAAGAAAAACAGCGAGATGAAATCTGCCTGCCTGGAAGTTCTCCAGAATGTTCTTAAAGGCATGTGAAGTCCACCAATTTGAATTTGGTCCGCGTCGCCGCTATGACCTAAATACTTGCCATTAGTTTTCATTCTGTGAGAAGCTTCGTGTTGAGCAATACGCTTTTATTTTAGACTCACAGGCATGTAGATCTCACCAAAATGTTTTACTTCACCGAGAAGCAATTGATAATCTATTTTAAATACCTCCAGTAACCCCGTGTGGTGCCGTGGTAAACATGCGGTATGTCATTCGGAGGATCCTGGGTCCGATTCCCAGCGTGGCAGAATTTTGAATAATGAATTTAGATTTTTGTACCTGGTCTGGGTGTTTGTGTGCTTGTTCCTTTGCGTGTCCATGGCGCGCACGACACCGGGAATCCTAGTGTGAGATTCAAACATAAAAAAAAGATATCTATTACAAAGTAATGTATACAGCAAACCTTGTCGCCTACAACTGCAGTACTGTAATAACCAAGAAACAGGTCGGCGCGTAGTAAAAGCTTTTAGTAAATTGATAAATGTTTCCTCAAGGCCTTCCAGTACCGTTACTTTTAACTGCATGTTATTACGATTAAATAATAACTTTAAAGTCGGTTACATTCCGTTAGGGTTGTAAGTTGTAAGCTTAGTTTCCACTATAAAACTGCTCTCCATTGCAAGTCGGGACGGTTCTCATTCCTCTCGACGAGAAACTTATTTTCGTGTGCGTATCAGAAATCAATAATCCCTTGCTTTAACGGTGAAGAAAACATCGTGAAGAAACCTGAATCGCTGAGTTTTCCAAAATGTTCTCAATGGCATGTGAAGTCCGCCAATGATTAATGCCACCATGGATTATATACTAAACACTTGTTTGTGTGAGGACAAAAACCTAAGACATTACCTAACTCCAAGCAATCATAAAATCAACGTATTTTTTGAACAAGCTTTTATTTACAAACCGTTAAACTGAAAAATAAATAAGATTTAAAGTACAAAGTTTTAGATAATCCCTCCTTGGTCGGGCATTATTGCCGCAGGCAGTACCCACATATTTAATAAAATTTACATACACACAGAACTTTTAAAAGTTCAATTTTTTTAAAATAATTGATACTTTATTTCATATTCATACGACGTTTTATACATCAAGCTTTTATGAAAATATGAAAGTTTTTAATGCTCGTAATTAATAAGTGGATGATTATTATAACATTGAGATGTTCGGCAATTAGCCAGTATTCTAAAACTTTAAAGTGCGTGCACCTTTTGCACATAAGAGGGAACGAGTATTGATAGGTTACGAAGCAAACCGAATTTTGTATCATTCCATACATACGAAATCGAGAGGAAACAACTAAATCTTTTTTTTAATGTTAATAGAATAGCAAATAGCAAACGAGCATGCAGGCCACCTGATGTTAAGTGTTCACTGCAGCCCATGGACGTCCACATCAAACCTCACCAAGGATAAAAATCCTATCTAAGGTCGTGTGGATGCGTTGCTACTCATGAGGACTAAGTTGGAATGCCTCTTATCCGGTGTCTTCTGGCTAACAACACCCTTCAAACCGGAACGCAGCAGTTCTCACACTGCTGCTTTACAGCAGAAATAGGTGCATCGGTGGTGCCGCTGCAGGCGAGCCTTCGACATAAGACTCTGCCACCAGTTCCCATAGTTTTTGCTAGGGCCGCTATTCAATGGGTTTCACTCTTTAAATTGCAATAAATAAATAATTTAAATTTCATAGCGTCACTACAATACATTTCTGCACTGATTTGATGTGACCCGTTGCGTGTAGGTAATTTTAATTCCGGACATTTTCTTGCTCTGATAAATTAAGCTTATCTATTAGCGAAAACCGGTTTATCCGGTTGATTATTTAATTGTTTTAGTAGTATTTACTGACTATTACTTATCTAAGTTGAAGAATATTTCAATTATTTCATTGATGTTACACGTAATGACTGATAACTTAGTGGTTAAGCATTTCGACCGTAGCGGACGTTGGGTCGAGGATCAAATCCCAGCACGCACCACTATTTCTCGAAAATTGTCTATACTAAATTCTCGTATTATGAATTAAGTATCACTCGCTTTAACGGTGAAAGCATCGTGAGGAAAACTGCATGCCTCAGAGTTCTCCAGAACGTTCTCAAAGGCATGTCAAGTCCGCCAATCGGCACTTGATCAGATTGGTGTCCCATGAGCTAAACTCTATTATTTCTGATAGGAGACCTGGGCAACAGTGGGACAATTAATTGTTTGATTCGATGTTTTCCGTTCATTTAATCTACACTAATATTATATCCGAAATTACTGATCCGATTTAAAAAAATCTTTCACCAATCTTTAGAATGGACCTTACGGGTGGACTTGGCTGTAACTATTTCGTTAAAATAAAATATTTTTTCATGGAGACCAATTTTGGAACGTAAGTAAAAAAACGGTACAGGAAATGCGTTTCTTTGAACTATTATTGTATTGGAAATGTCATCCTATATGAAGATTTAAGTTAAATTGTCATCGGAGAATAAATATTAATTTCTGATTGGTTCGCCCAAGAGAACTTTGGAATAAGACTAAAGTTATATCTGGATTTCAAACCTGTTAACGCAATGACAGAGTCGATTAGAAAGTCCATAGATTTAGTATGTACATAATACTATTTCTATGTGAAAGTCCGATAGGTTTACATTAACTGTCGCTTATTCGTTGTTTTCTGACTGCTTATTCCGTAACGAACAAACTAAAATTGGGCGACGGTCTTTGTGAATTTATACTAATGTAATAAAGCTGGAGTGTTTGTCTGTTTGTTTGTACGTTCCTAACTTGTTAAATACTAATCCAGCTGATAATTTCTTTTTTGAATTAAATATCCCGTTTATTAAGGAAGGCTCTAGGCCATATAACTTTATATATGACCCTAAGGATATTTAACGTGGGTGAAACCGTGGGGCACAGTTGGTCACCTAAAATTGGCGTCGGTCTGACTGTTCGTGACACTTCTGAATCCTGAGGTTTCCCGCTGTTTTCTTCGAATCATGAGTCGATTTAGATGGGACAGAAGTGTTCTCGATTGGCATCGACCCTTCTGCAAAAAGAGCACCTCTTTTACGAGTATTGACAGGTTACGAAAAACCAAATCGAATTGCGTATTGTTCAGTACATCGACTAATTCGTATTGTCGAAGGTGTTTTAGGTTACGACGAATTTTTAGTTCTTGTAGACGTATGGGATGGCTCGAAATTTGTTTTCGTTTTTCGTAGTCTCAGAACTCGGCCTAGGGTTACAGGTCGCACTCCGGCCGGATATCGATGTGAAAATCATTTTTCTAATTATGTAAAAATTCATCGTGTTTAATTAAGCTCTAATTAGGACTAAATTTGATCATTAACATCGAAATTCCACTAGCGGTTCGCAAAGCAATGTTGTTTGCTTCGTAATGAAAAAACTTAGACGATTATGCTAAGGATAGCCATTACGTGGATAAGCAATGAATATAAATGGCCCTAAATCCAGTTACGATACTAAAACTGAATGTTTTTATATGTTGCGTACAAACACTTTCTTAGAGAGTATTATTAGCAGAAACGATCACTGAAGTATGGTTTGCAAGCTTTGTTTTTACGATCTGTTTGAAAATTGATAAGACTAATTTGATTGGATTACCATGGATTAGATACCGTATCGTAGGCCCCTGTTTGAAAAGACCGTCGAATATTTAATGTTTATATTATACTACATGGTCACGTACACCGTTAGATATACGCGTACGCTCGGATAAATTTTTTTGTTTGCTGATCATGAATTTTAGGCCACCTGATGTTAAGTGGTTATTGCAGGCCATGGATATCCTCAGCCAATCTCAACTAGGACGGAAGTCTTATGAGTTTGTATGTGGATGCGTTGCTGCTCCTGAGGACTAAGTTGGAATGCTTCCTGTCTTTTTATTGATGTTAAGTGGTCGCTTCAGCGTGGACATTTACATCCAACTTCATGTAGGAGCAAAATCCAATCTGAGATGAACGTGGATGCGTTGCATCACCTGAGGACTAAGTTGGAACACTTTCGGTGTCATAACTACAAACCGAATAGGTACATGTGCCGATCGAATGTAAAAACCGAATCACAAGAGCTCATATCGCTTTACGCCAGAATAGCTTGAGATAAGCTTTATTTGACATACGCTTATACCAACATACGACTTTTAAACCAATATCAGATTTATATCTTATTTGAAAGTAGGTAACAATATTTATCAAGTAATCATTTAAAAATTTTAAAATATCATTGCACTTTTTTAAATAGATGCTACACTCAAAGCCCCACGTTAGGATTCCGTGTTATGGGTGGCATTGAAACACAAAGACATGAGCTCATACACCCAGACCAGAAACAGAAATATAAATATATCGTTCCATTCTCCGCTGGGAATCGAACCCAGAATCCTCTGAAACGCAGACCGGAATGTTAACCACTTCGCCAATCGGATCGTCAAATTATAAATTATACTACGTACAAACAATGTAATTATCTGAAGCCATCTAACCGTAACGCTTGCTCCAAATTACTGAACACCACTTTTTACTACCTTCAAGGTGTTAGCTGTTCAAGAAGCGAACTGAAGAAAACGATTTTCCTAATGCAGTATTGTTTAAAAAGGCATCGATTGTTCACCATTTAGAGGTTCTTCCTTTGTCAAAATACAATAATGAAGATCGTACCCGTAAGACATCGTTGGCATACAACGTTTTTGATGGTGGTAGAGTCTTATGTCGAAGGCTCGCCTGCGGCGGCACCAC
>DWKW01000377.1:0-17485 GCA_018250115.1 Doberes anticus | reverse complement strand
TTGGCGGACTTCACATGCCTTTGAGAACTCTCAGGCATGCAGGTTTCTTCACGATGTTTTCCTTCACCGTTAAAGCGTGTGACAATTAATTCATAATACCCACATAATTTCGAAATTTTGAATAAATAATGTTTCGAGAAATAGAGGTGCGTGCCGAGGTTTGAACCTCGACCCAGCGAAGCGGGGTCGAGATGCTTAACCACTAGGCTACCACTCACTTATAACAATCATAACAATTGATAAAATCAATCAATTTCTATAATGATCCAGGCGCTTAGGAACTCGGTGTTCTTTGTACGTTTCTAGGTTCTTACGTAAAAGTGAAGTCTCCGGCATGATAACAGAGAAAACAAAGTATTTTTTTTTCATTCAAACGGAGTAGCTAACAAGCATGCAGGCCATCTGATGTTAAGTGGTCACTGCAGCCCATGGACATCCACATTAAACCTTAAGTAGGATGGAAGTCCTATCTGAGGTTGTATGTGGATGCGTTGCTACCCTAAAGGACTAAGTTGGAATGCCTCCTGTCCAGCGTTTTCTGACTAGTAGTAGTTTACTAGGCCTTTAGCGGCAATATAAATAAATTCTCCTACGGAATGGATCGCGAGGGACCGCTTCGTGTCGATTGCGGTTAGTTTATGGGTTTGAGAATGTGTATGCAGCAGGTAATGTTTCTGTTGTCAGAATATAGTGGATTTTCAAAAAATAATGGTTGATTGTGGTAGAGTCTTATGTCGAGAGCTCGCCACCGCTGCATCTATTTGATTTCTAAAAGGGATACAAAGTTTTTGCTTCAGGTATTAATACATAAAATATATAGATAAAATCCCGGTGTACCTAGTTTTTTCGGGAAAAAATCTGTCCTATCAGTTAGACATAAAAGAATTTCAGTCTCGTAAAAGATTTCTTGCATTTGAAAGTAGGATACGTTAAATTTTCCAAGTTCTGGTCGTACCGTGCTGCTCATTAAAGTTGTTCATTGTTCACTGAGTTACTTTAGTATGCAAAGAAAACCACCTAGTATGAGAACGGGTCGACCCACAAGTTATTTACGACTTTTCGCCTAATGGGGTCGAAGATTGGCTTTAAATCAAGGCTTGTGGGGTATTTTTATCCATCTTCTCCTTGTTTTTATTGACTGAATAGCAAACGAGCGTGCAGCCCATGGACATTCACATCAAACCTCAACTTAGATGGTAGTTCTATTTAAGGTCATATGTGAATACGCTGCTACTTCTGAGCACTAAGTTGGAACACCTCCCGTCCTGTGTCATCTGGCGAACCACATCCTTCAAACCGAAACACAGCAGCTCTCACACTGCTGCTTTAAGCCAGAAATAGGTGCAGCGGTAGCGCTACCGCAGGCGAGCCTTCGATATAAGACAAGATGGTGCTAGACCATCGAAACACCGTCTTTATTTTTTCAGCTAATGCCCTCTTTTCGACGTCTCAGTTACCTTATGAATGGTATCACGGTCCGATTAATCATTTGTTAGATCTTTCGGCCAAGCTACCGACAACAGAATATATTTACCACTAGTGACTCGTAGATCAGCCGTTTAATCACCAAAGATACCAATAAACTCACTATCTTGTGTACCTATCTGTGTTAGAGGGTTGCGTTATGTAGATGTCAGATATTACGTAGATTCACTATGATGAAAACCATTGCAGTACCTTATAGTATAAGGCTTATACTACACATCAAATGTTAAGGTATATTACGTCTACCCGCAACTACATTTATTTTGTAAACCTTTGTTTAGGTTGTGAAAATGAAGTGATGCTCCCTTTACTTTTACGAGTATGTAGCGGAGTAATAAATGAAACGACAGCGGGCGATAGTGTCCGCTCAATTCACACTAAGTGCCTTTGTATACGGAGCTATAGACTTTATGTCAAATAGAAATAGCAAGGCCGTGTTTTGTGTTCTGTGATACCTTTTCGTCCTTTTTATATTCAATCCCAAGTCTTATATTCCATAGATTAGATTAAAAATATATGGGGAGAGTGAGCTAAAGACATGTCACGTAATCTGCGATGATGAAATTTAGATTATGGAGGTAGACTTGTCTTGTCTGCGGTGGCACCTCCACAGCACCAGTTTCTGCCGTAAAGCAGTAGTGTGAGAACTATTGTGTTCCGGTTTGAAGGGTACAGTTAGGCAGAAGACACTGGACAGGAAGTATTCCCACTTAGTCCTCAGGAGTAGCAGCGCATCTACATACAACCTCAGAGAGGACTTCTGTCCTAGTTGAGGTTTGATGTGAATGTCCTTGGGCCGCAGTGACTATTTAATATCAGGTGACCTGCATGCCCGTTTGCTATTCTGTTGATTAATAAAAAACTTGATTACGTCGGTTTCGCAATGGCGGGAAGCCATTACACTTAACGGTCTCCACAGCCAATATTCTAGATAGACCTACGAGTATGTCAACTATATAATTATGTATTTCTAGACACATTGGGCATATTGAAGTTTACGAGGTCTCGTGTATATGTGGTGATATTAACTACGAGAAAAATTGTCTATTCGTTACTAGTTCTATGGCTTCTAAAGCTTCAGTTTCTTACTGTTTGACAGTTACCGATGTTGAAACACATTTATTGTAGACAGCGAAATGTAACCAATTACTAATGTTGAATTATATAATATTATTATTAAATTAATGGTCAAAATATTATAGGCCTAAAATCTTGTCATCACTTAACGAGTGTAAAATACAAGATTATGACTGGCGAACTTACCAGTATGCTGTTCGGAAGCTTCTCGATTCGATGCCTAGCGAGGCGTAATTTGAGTGATTAATTTTGACATTTTCTGGAATGTGTATTCGGAATATGTGTTTCTAAATTTATGTGTGTCCATGATACTCACAACTCATGGAATCATGTGGGAACCTAATACGCTGTTATAATTATGATTAAATATAATGTTTCATGTAATTATTATTGAAAAACTATAAGGTAATGTTCAAATAAATAAAAGAACGCTGTATCACAAATATATTTATTGTATCATTGTACATATGTTTAAATAACACAGACGAAGTACTATCACTCTGAGAAATTGGTGAATACAATAGCAATCGAAGAAGTTCGATCGTATAAACTATTGCTAGTTTGAACGATCTTATAATGTAGAAATGTGCTAAAGCGAAATTTATAGATTTTAATCAAAGTTACAAAAGTGTGTCTTCAAGTGCTAAGGGTCTTTTATGCCATGGTCGCATAAGTACGGAGTTTGTATAGAAGATAAATCACACGTAGAGAAAAAGCATTGACATAATTATTCCACAGATAAATTAAAGTTTAAGTTGCAACTTTCACTTTAAATCCAACAGAATTTAGAAAATATAGTGAGAATTTCCGAACGAATGTGACCATAGCATGTATCTGCCTGTTGAAGTATCTTGACAGGGTAAAAAAATTCAAAACTTTAAACGTAACAGTAACATTTTTTTTGCCTCAGCAGGCTCTAATAACGATCCCTTAGAAGTTCTAGCATAATGGTTGAATAAACTTCAGTGGAACCTAGGAATAACGATAATTTCATTAATTTTAATAATTATACACCATTTTTAAAAATAATTATGACAGATTATTAAAATAGACCGTGAATAGTTCATTCATTCACAAAATAAACAATAATAATTTGATTAAATACCGAAGCGTAATATTATTTGAGCGGCGAGTTACTAGCTGCCTTAATTTAGATTGTTTTCTAATCGGAAAGGCAGAGAGAGGCATATTCCAATCAATAGCCAATTTACTCTAGTCCCTAGTCCCACTAAAGTTGACCCCCCTAAGCTCCAAAATACAGTAAATTTCTTATACGTGTACCATATTATACACATTGAAGTACCCTGAAGGGGCCTCTACGCGTTGGACCTGTGTGGACCTCACGCAAGCCTTTCAAATAACCAGGTGAAATAAAATAACTTTCTTGGGCCCATAAAACGTTAAGATATAATTTAAATAACCTGACTCCTAGAAGAACGTTGTCGCTGTGGTCTACGAGTCATCTCCTTCCCTATATTTGCGGTTGCAGTCTTAAACGTAACAAAGTTTGATTACTGAACTAATTACTGTTTAAAATCCATTTTTATTTAAAAGGTCTTGTCAATATTAGTTATTGTAATTTAGTCACTGTTGCGTTTAAGATTTTAGAACGACCAGAATGATGAAAGCGAAGGTAGCACTCCCATCCGCCCCGTTCACCCCACTCGGTATAAAACTGTTCATCCACACAAACTATTTGCATTTAAATTCCATTAACACTAACCACTCTTATTCAATGTCCATACAAATTGATCTACAAAAAATCTTGGAATACGCATCCAAAATTCGTGAAACTTTCGATTTGTGATTTTTTAATCCCTTTTTAATTACATATATACACTTTTCTTAAACATACTTTTGAGTAAGTGGTTTCGAGATGTGACAAGCAATTTCGAAAATCTATTAAAATTCATGATATGCCAAATGTTCATAAAAAATTTGAAGGGCCTAAATATTAAAATTTTTTGAAAAATGTTGCCTTTTTAAAAGTAAATTTCATCTCCATCGGCCCTGCAGTTTGACCGTGAAAGCGTAACAGACAGACAGACAGACAGATGTACTTTCGCATTTATAACATATATAGGGTATATTTATTCTACAGTCTCAATAAACTGTCTGTTGCCTAAAAGGCTGTTCAATCAATCAATTTAAGGCTCAGTTTTTTTGTATGGTTCAGTTTCGTTAAAAAATAACTACATGACAAACGTATTCTAATATATATAAAATCCTTATAAAACATTCATAGCCAGTAAATAAACTCCTGGATTGGATTAACTTAAATATAACTGTATCAATGGACCACTTATAATACTTATTATGTTAATATTGTGCGGATATTCCTTACAAATATTCGTATTATTCACACTTCAATTGTTATGCAAAGTGATAGAAATTTAATGCCTCTATTGACAAAAATGTTGATATTTTTTTCGGCTAATATATATATATATATATATATTTTAAATAGCAATACAAATATTACTACGTTTATTATTCCTCGTCGAATGATAAAAGTTTCGTTAAAATCTTAAAATAATATAATTTATTGCATTTGCTAATGATATAATCTATTTATTAATAAGTACGTTGTTAGTTATTATTAATATTAAATTAACGTCTAATAAATACAAAGTCACTTTGTGGATATTTATTGTTCTACGAATATATACAGATATGATTTTTCTCTGCGATTGTTTAAATAATGGTAAAACTTGCAAAAAATATTTGGTATAATTGAACACATTGTGATGACAAACAAAGAAACAGTATCCTTTCTAATAATCACGGGAATCTGACGACTTCAATTATTAGAAAAAAACAAAATGTGTATTAAAAAATATAATTAAATTTGTAATATATTTTTTTTACTTTGAAAATATAAACATTAATCAATGTTAAATTTAAACAATCTCTACATCATTTTTAGATTCGAATAATCTTTAAGCCAAACTCCCGTTATGTTGTTATGTAAAGGATTTATCAGAATTACAAATTTGAATGTTTAAAATGCAATCAAAAATACTAAAATAATAATAAAAAGAAGAAAAATTTTAAAATAAACTCATATACGGATGATTTAATACGATTTGAAATGATACAGAATTAAAGTTATTACATTATATTAATATTGCTAAAGTATTATGTTAGTAGTACATAACTATAAAATTATTTGGAAACATTTTTATATTATATTCACTTCAGTTATCCAACCAAAGCAAGTTTGTTGGCACTAGTTCGACGAGACGAGACTAGAAATCGATAATTTGACTTCCGACTTTGACATCCAGGACACTCATGTCAAAGGTTCATATACGAAAACTCACGAGCATTCGTACGTCGGCTTGACGACTCTTTCAGACAGAGAACTCTTAGGTACTTACAGAGAATTCGACTAGCTTCAAAATAGAACAAAAGTATAAGCGAGGCTGTAGGTGTGAGATAGGGAGTAGTAGAGTCGTAGATAGAGAGAGGTATAGGTGAGAGAAGACCCGTGCCCAGCAGTGGGAAAATAATGGGTTGATGATGATAAGCGAGACAAACATTCTCACTAGTTCAATAGTATAACTTTTTCATATTGTACGAGTAGCAAACGAGCATGCAAACCATCTAATGATAAGTGGTAACTGCAGTCCATGGACTTCCACATCCAACTTCAAGAGGTCGTACGAGATGCGTTGCTACTTCTAAGAACTTAGTTGGAATGCCTTCTATCTATTCTGACAATACAAACGGACACAAAGCAGTGCTCACACTGCTGCCGTCTTCCAACCACAGTAGCTTTACAGCACTGCTGCTTTACAGCATCAGCAGCAGTGTAACGGTGATGCCGCTGCAGTCGAGTCTTCAACGTAAAATTCCACTATCTGTTCATAATGACATGCATAATTATGTCAAATAACGTCACGTCTCGTCGAACTACTGGAAACGAACTTCAATACATGTACACAGTTCGTTCAATAAATCGTACACAATACTCTCATATCCTCTTCAAACTGTACAAATGATTAAAAACACTTAAAACTATTGGTCGAACAAAATTACAAATGATTATGTTATCGAACAATTGCACTATATTACAATTTAACACTGATATGTTATAATAGGTAATAGGAAAATAAAGATAATCCACAGTACAGTTAGGATTTACTGATGGAATTATTTTACTACAAGTAACTAAATCTCACTCTTTAGGCAACATCATTTTTTATTCCATAAATATTTTCTCAATGTGTTATCTACCAACGGATTCGTTTTAGAGGACACCTTACGCCACGTATCAGATTAGAGCTGAACGAATTTAATATTTATTATGAATTAATTATCACTCGCTTTAACGGTGAAGGAAAACATCGCGAGGAAACATGCCTGAGAGATCTTCATAACGTTCTCGAAGGCATGTGAATTCCGCAAATCCGCACTTGTCTATCGCGGTGGACTATGGCCTAAGCTCTCTCATCTCAGAGAGGATACACGTGCCCAGCAGTGGGACAATAATGGGTTGATAATATAGAATTTAATATTGACTTTCATTTACGATAATCAAAGTTACTAGAAATAGAACGAAGTTTGAATAGCTTAACGTTAATTCTAGTCAGTAATTCGTCGTTCAAGTCGCCTCAAATTATTTTGTTTGCGATGGTGATTTGATTGCATCAGTCGACACTTTTATCTGACGTTTAAAAGTATTTTTATATGTCACGTGATTACGAGTTCTTCAGATGTTTCGCGGTCTAAGTGCCTAAGTTTATGCAGACACTCAAGTGGAGACAGCGAATACCGAGAAAGTATTATCGCTGCCACCACCATACAAAATTGAGTGACAGCCTAGTGGTTATGAATCGACCTCCTCCTCCGGTGGGTTAAGGTTCAAATCCCGGCACGCACCTCTGAAGTTCGAAATTGTTGTTTATATTTGTTTCTGAATTACTTGAGTATTAGAAATTAATTATCACTTGCTTAACGGTGAAGGAGAACAACGTGAGGAAACCTGCATGCCTGAGACTCTAAAATGTTCCCAAATGTATATGAAGTCCGCCAATCCGCAATCATCCGCCAAAACGCTCTCATCTCTGAGAATAGACCCGTGCCCAGCTGCGGGACAATAATGGGTTGATGATTATACAACCACCATAGTATCTATCAAACGCAACATTGAGCGCGGCGAAATATCAATTACCGTCGATTTATTTCACCACGCATCTCCGCTTAGATATTTCCGCAGCTTTAAATATATTTTTTTCGAATCTCAAAACTAATTTTTACCTTACTCCTGATGACGATGATTTCTTATGCTAATTCTCAATAGGTCTATATTCTATACTAAAAATGTTAATTAATTATAGTTTATTCTATGATTACAACTTCAGTTCTGATATATTATATTATCTTTTTTTTAAATATTAGGAGAACAGCAAATGAGCATGCAGGCCACCTGATGTTAAGTGGTCTCTGCACTCCATGGACATCCACACCTTAGGTTGTGTGTGGACGCATTGCTACTCCTGAGGGCAACGTTGGAATGCCTTCCCGTCCAGTGTCGTCAGCCTAACTACACCATTCAAACCGAAACACAGCAGTTCTCATCCTGCTGATTTACGGGAGAAATAGGTACCGGTGGTGCCGCTGCAGGCGAGCCTTCGACATAAGACTCTACCACCATCAAATTATCGGTAAGTTTTTGACAACGATATATTTACAACGTGAGCAAGAGTGCTTTTTGTGTCGCCGTTATTAAGTTACAACATTTAAAAGGTTAAATAGTCAATCTGTAGTCAAGTAGAGTTATAAATGATGGAATGGAAAATTAATATGTTTCTTATAGTCGTTCTAGATTAAAATTACTATTATTGATGATTTATTGGAATAAAGTGCAAAATCCAGAAAATAAGTGGCAAATTAGAATTTCGTCAAAATATTGATTATGAATTTTATACGTAGATATTGTTTGTATTGTAAAAGTCAACACACTTATTGTCGAAGATACTTATACTTCTTCTCATACATTTATATTTAATAAAATTGGTTAAAAAAAAATCTCTCGATTTCCTTTGAATTAACTTTCCTGGGGAGCAATTGGAATGTTTTTGATAACGGTCAAAATATTGTTACGTCAAGAACAAAGTAAGCTCCGCTCAGTAATGTAACTGGTATTTTGTTAAGATTTTACGATTTTTTTAACCTTTTATCTAAAACAAATTTAATTTCTAAAATAAACGCGATTGTGACATTGCGGTGGGATTTACGAGTGTCTTGAATTGAAATTATCTGGACATGTCGTTCGCTATTGAATCTATAGTCATTATAAAACTGCAAAATGTAGGCACAAAAGCATTAAAAATATATTAATTCACACACGACGGTACATGGAATGGGTGGGTCAGAATAGTGCATTTCGATCTTCCGCCAGAGGTCAAAATCTATCTCTAAGAAGCTCTAAGAACATAACCAAGGTTTTCGAAAAAGTTTATCTACCGGGAAGTATCTTCAGGAATAGTGACAAAATTTAATTTTGTATAATAGCTGAATTGCATTCTATTGCATTGCAAAGTACATTGGAGTTGCATTGTTTAAGGAAAAGCAGAGAATATTTTTTTTCCAAAATTCTGGTTCAAAGAATTAGATGGAGTATTCTGTGGCGCTGTGGACAACATGCCGGTTTGCCGTGCGCAGTGTCCTGGTCTCGATTCCCCGCTGGGAAGAAAGAAGAATCGGAAAATACGAACGATGAATTTACATATCTGTACCTGGTCTGGCTGTTCGTGTCATTGCTTCTGTGCTGCATGGCACCCACGACACAAGGAATTCTAGCGTGAGGAAATGATTTTAAAGATTTATAACTATTCACAAGGTCGAACGTTTGAAACGTTTTTTTATAACCTATGGAGATATTGTGTGGCCTAGTAGCTAGCGAACATGCGAGGCACCCGATATTAAGTGATCTGATCAAGTCCTACCAGAGGTTGTCGGTGGAGGCGTTGATACTCTTGAGGACTACGTTGGAACCCCTCGTGTCGTGGTCTGCTTAACCACACACTTCAAACCTACAGGAGCAAGAGCTTGAGGATATACAGCAGAATTTTTTGGACATGTTTTGTCGCCAGAGGCAGACTCAACCATCATCAATATACGATACTGGATGTGAAAATGTAGGTAGAAAATAAGGAATTGATTTCATTTACTGAACCAATTTAAGCGCCAGAGGTTCTTGTTACAATGCAAAAATGTCGCAACGGAAACGGAATTATTGGAAAATCGGCGAATCGAAGCTATAAAAGATAATCATTCAATTTCGCCAGCGACAATAAGTCCTTCTGACTGCGGCCGTTATTGCAGTTTCAATTGGGAAGGACACATTTTAGCGATAAAGTTAAAAAAAGTGAAAAACGTCTGTTAAAAATTGTTGGAAATTGGTAAATGTTTAGAATAGTTTAGATGAATTAATTAAGAGTACTGCGTTCGCGGAGTTTTTTTAATTTTTTTAAATTTATTCAAACGGAATAGCAAACGAGCATGCAGGGCACCCGATGATAAATTGTCAGTGAAGTCCATGAACATCCACATTAAACCTCAACTAGGATGGAACTCCTATCTGATTCTTTGGGCAAAATTCTTCGAACCGATGGTGGTAGAGTCTTATGTCGAAGGCTCGCCTACGCCCTCACCACCGCTGACCACCGCAGTGTGAGAAGTAGACAGGATGCACTCCAACCTAGTCCTCTGGAGTAGCAACGCATCCACATACAACCTACGATAGGACTTCCTAGTTGAGGTTTGACGTATATGTCCAAGGGTTACAGTATCCACTTAACATCACATGGGCTACATGCCCGTTTGCTATTCTGATAAAGCAAATAATAATAATAGATTTGGCCGAAGCTGGTACATACAACGAAGAATGAAACGTAATAATTCTGTTCAACTATGACAAGGTGCCGTCCCGAAGTTGCTTATTGAATTCTCGCCGTACGCCGGCGTTTACTTTAATTTCAAACGGAACTTTGGTCTATTTGAAACGCCAAGAGCAATTTGATGCTTTTTAAATCGTATTTACGGGTTTTAATAAAAAAATCAAGGTTTTATTCCGAAAATAAGTTATAATGTTATCGATAAAATCTGTTTAATGTAAATGATATAAAATCGAGTTTTTTGATCATTAATTTAGCAAGTGCATCTAAAATATCGCATTTAACTTTTGTACGTTAACAAATATAACGTCCTTGCATACGCCTCATCGAAAATTTAACGATAACGTAAGCTATTTGTTCGTAAAATTTACTTAAGGCAGAGGAAAACTAGATATCTTTACTTCAAACGTTTACAATAAACAGTACTTACGTACAATTAATAAACACACCGTTTATTAAACTAACGTTAATTTCATAAATAACAGCATTTACGTACAATAAATAAATAGGACGTGGAAGTAAATAAAATACAGCATGTATTCATTATTACGTACGTGTTTGCGTAAATATCCGAACTTCTTATCATGTTCCGATGTTCAGATCGTTCCGTTCGCGTGGTAATGAGCTTACTCGTATTGTATGTTGTTTTGAGATCTTATTGTGTATACGTGATTGCTTCAAACGACTTCAAGGTGCTTAGGATTTAACTATCAACAGATTTATATGGCAAGAATTGTTAAATCATATAACATAAAATGTTACAGTTAAAATTGACCCCCCGACAGGTAATTAATTAGCGTACATTTTACTGCTAGGCTCCGCTGAAAATCTGCTAAGCCTAGTGGTATTATCTAGTACAATGAGCATAATTCTGAACAGATGCCTTTCTTTCACAGAGATGAGGCAGCGTATATTCATTACAAGACGTAGGCCGAAATTTAAGTGTACCTTCATCAGTTATTATGATCTTTTTAATCAAAATTTTTAATAATAATTTAATTAAAAAAAAAAAAATCTTTACTTATTTTTCTCTTTCTAACGTGTTGTATTGTGTATAAATTGCCATTATTATTATATAATGTAACAATTAAATGAAATTGTATGTGAATAACGAGAAATTTTATGAAGAAGATCTATGGTAAAATTTATTAGTGTTCCATTTCAAGCGTAGGTACTTAGTCGTTGTGGTGTACCAAGGGTTAGTGAAATTAATGTTAGGTACTTATATAAATAACTAAATATTTCGTGGGTACCTAAAACAACACAAAGAGCAAACTGAACTTTCTAGGGAAACTACGCCAAATGTCAGTATCACATAATTTGCGACATTGATTATATAATAAATAATAATATATTATATTAGTAACATACAATTTAAGCACGTATTTCGATAATATCTATCATTTCGTTTTTAGCTTATTTTAAAAAATGGGCCAGAGCTGAAAAAAAAGGGATTTCATGCCGGAAATAAGACCATATGTCACGGTGACATATCGCGCGCGTTTTTTTTATCGACCATTACTAAACTGAACATAAATTACGATCATAGTAGAACGTTCTGAAATATGTTTTTTGATTTTGTCAAAGTGAACCGCATTTAAATCTTTTTTCTGTCGTTACAACGTTTTTATAGACTTGGGTTTTGATTTTAAAATTAGAATTCCATGTGTTTTGAAACAGATGTGTGACGATCAAAGCTTACCTACCTCATGTTTTAATTTTAATGAATTTAGAAAAGTTTTTATACGTAAATCTATTAAGTACAGATGAAGTCTTTTATATAAAACTTTATACATAGTCGTGAGAGATAAATTTAAATATTAAGAAAATTTGCAACACTTTACAAATTCTGTACAAGTTCGTAACAAGAGTTATATTTTACACTTTGCTTTATACACAATTCTTATATTTATTCATATGTATAATATGTGTATAGTATATTATTCATATGTATATCATATTGCTTTCCACCAAACATCAAGTTCTTTGGCTGCCCCTATACATACTTGATTCCCACTACAAAAGATTCACTTATTTTCCTTCTTTGGGTTACCTGTAAAAAAAAGACATTAGATAAAACAAGAACTCGGTCACTAAAATACAGCAAAATGTTGCCAGTGAACACAATAAATTTTAAATAGATTTTAGTATAGTGCCCCCTAGTGAGTCGAGATTATAATCCCGGCACGCACCTCTATTTATCGAAATATTATATTTTCTTAATTTTCAAAATTATGTGCGTATTATGAATTATTTGTCACTCTCTTTAACGGTGAAACAAAACATTCTCCGTAACGTTCGCAAAGACATGTGAAGTCCGCCAATCCGCACTGGCCAGCTTGGTGGACTATGGCCTAACTATCTCATCTCTCTCATCTCTGAGAGAAGACCCGTGCCCAGCAGTGGCACGATAATGGGTTGTGGACGATCCGGGTGTATGTGCGTCTATATGGCGCCCAAGCGTTGAAGCGTCAAGCGTGAAGCGTTATTAATTAATTATTTATTTTGAACTTTGCCCTGTTACTTTGTCTTACTTTAGAGGACTAAGATGGAATGTCTCGTGTCCAGCGCCTTCTACTTTACAACACTCTTCATACCGAAACACAGCAGTTCTCACACTGCTCCTTTATGACAGACATAGGTCGACATCAGAAGATGATAGACCATTTTTACTTTCGTTTCGACAGTCACGACGAGTCACGAAATAATGCAATTTAAAATTATCCAAATTAATTTAAGCATCTGAAATTGTACACTACCTACACAAATATCTTCTCAATATTGAGATGAATCTCACAGATCTCGTTGCTTACATCAAACATTCAGGAGTACGTATATGCCTACATTTCGTTATACGAATACGCCCGCATTGCAGATCCCTTCTCTAGTTGCTATTAGACGTGCAGTGCTGCCGTATAGCCCGTACGATCTGTCGTTATAAAAGTACTGGGTTCGATTCCCAGCGCTTATGAATTTAGATTTCGGTCGCTGGTCTGTGCGATTGTGTTCTTGTTACTGTGTGTGTCCCTGGCACCCACGGTACAGGGAATGCAGAGCTATGTGTGTGAACCTTTATTAACAGTATTTATTTGTGTAATTATCCGTATATACAAAAATGAATGTTTGTATGATTGTTCTCCATGCGTTTCTAAACCATTGATCAGATTGATAAGGAACTTTGGTAAGTTATTGTCTGCGCGATTGGGAAGCTTTCTAACAAGGTACCATCATTGTACAATAGATGGCGCGCAAGTTGTTGCAGAAATTAACGTATTTCATACAGTTTAGCGGTATTCTAGCGTTGAGATATACATAGGTTGATGATCACGACAAATGCAATAAAATATATATTTCCTTTAAGTAACTAATACTGAACAAAAAACTATAACTGATTGAAAAACGATACTCGATAAAAATTCTATTACATTTTATTTCAAAATTTATTTGAACGAAGCAACGGACCGTCACAGTAATCACATTATCCAATGTTTATACGGACGAAAAGCAATAACGAATTAAATATTGGAGCCGATCCAGCGAAATTAATTCCCGTGACAGGCTCAAAGTAAGAATTTTCTGTACGTGAAACGGAAAATGCGTTACAATTCTGACCGTTTAGATATTTGGGAGTTAGATAATCTTTATATACATATGTACATCCTAAAGATTATTCGAATTTTTATTTAGAACCACTGCTCATCCACCATTTTGAGCCGTTTATGCATGACGCAGTAATACATTTATAACAGTAATTATCCTACGGTAACATATTACCGGGATAAAAGTATTCTATTTTTTTTCCATACTCATAGATCCACAATACGCTTCCCTGTGTCGTGGTTGCCATGGACACACACAGAAAAACGCACACAAACACCCAAACCAAGTTTAGAAATTTAAATTAATCATTCGAATTTCTGCCTCGCTGGTAATCGAGCCCAGGAACGTTGACCACGGCGCCATACAGGTCGTCGTTCAATATGTTAATCTAGGACATGGCCTGTCTATGTATAACATATGTGTCATGACATCCAAATACGTGCAATGTTTAACAATGGATTGAGTAACTGACATACGGTCAGCACAAACATTGTTTTTTTTTCTAATGTCTCATGCTGTGGACCCTGAGGCCTTTACAGCTTCGCCGAGTTTTTTGTGGGGAACCGGAAGGGCCCACCCAGGCTTAAAGTGAGTGGGGGAGGGGTAGGAGTGAGAGACAGTGTCGGGCGAAAAGGCCTCGGCCTGAATACGCAACTCCGCCCCGAGAAACATTTGTAATATTAGGTATGTATATTAGGATAGTTATAGTTAAACGTGTTTGTATGAATAAATAGTCTAATGTGGGTGACAGACAGATCAGCGGCCTCTTTAAAACTTCTTATTCTCAGTATAAGTTAATAGACCAGATGTTAAATCGGTGTTCGTTTGGTTTAGTCATTCACGTACACTTAGGCATAGCTAGGCTTAGGCTTAACAACACCATAAAAATGTACTAAAAGTACACTGTTTGTTGCTCTGCGGACCGCTGTCTCGGTACTCCGGGCGAATCGAGCTTTATACATGGTACAGACTAACAGAGATATGATTCATTGTGTGATGCAGTACACTTACTTCTAGCACATAGTCTCCGGTCTAGAGGGCGCGGGCGGATGCGGCAGCTGCGGTTGTTCTGCGGACCGCTGTCTCGGTAATAGTGACGATTCGAGCTCTACATACGATTCAAACTTACAGAATAATGATTCATAGTGTGATGCAGTACACTCACTTCTAGCACATAGTCTGCGGTCTAGAGGGCGTGGGCGGCTGCGGCTGTTGCGGTTGTTCTGCGGACCGCTATCTTGGTAATAGCGACGATTCGAGCTCTACATACGGACAAACTTACAGAATAACGATTCATTCTGTGATTTAGTACACTCACTCTAGCACATAGTCTCCGGTCTAGAGGGCGTGGGCGGCTGCGGCTGTTGCGGTTGTTCTGCGGACCGCTGTCTCGGCAGTTGAGACGAGTCGAGTACTATCGACGGTCGCGGCGGTAGGTTCTCGCTAACCATGTGGGAAAGAGACAGCTCGCTTGATGCGTTCGTATCGCCTGTTGGTAAAGTTTATTCTGGTCAGTATGGAAATAATAAAACTTCCTTAAAAGTTTGTTTTATTTAAATTGAATTATTATTTTTAAAGTCAATGTAATATAATTAAATATTCTGTTCATATTTCAAGCGTCTATCTGTTGCCGTTATCGATATCGAGCAAAAACGAGCAAAAAAAAAACACGTTTGTTGTGTGGGAGAACTCTTAAATATTTATTTTATTTTGTTTTTTAGTATTTGTTGTTATAGCGGCAACAGAAATATTTCATGAGATACACCTTGTGACAGACGGGCGAACAGACAAACAGAAGGACGGACGGACAGTGGGGTCTTAGTAATAGGGTCCCGTTTTACCCTTTGGGTGCGAAACCCTAAAAAGAAGGACCGCCGTCTCATTAGTGACATGGTCAACAACACAAGTACACATACGAGAAAACCACCTAATGCTAAGTAAATAAGGCAGAGCGTTAAGTTAAGTTCTTTCTAACCAAACTCTTCAAGTAGAAACGTAGTGCTCACTACTCACATCACTATCTGAACCTTAGGAAAGGAAAGAAAAATTAGGAAAGCTTAGCGCGTAAGGACCTTATACCATCAAACAGATTCAGAAATAATGTCTAAATTCACCTATTGTTACTATATTAATATCAATATGTATATCTTTTATTATTCAATAGCAAACGAGCATGCAGGCCACCTGATGTTAAGTGGTCGCAGCAGCCCATAGACATCAGCATTAGACCTCAACTAGGACGGAACTCCTATCTGAGATTATATGTGGATTGCTACTCCAGAGGACTAAGTTGGAATGTCTTCTGTCCAGTGTCTTCTGCCTAACCACATCCTCCTCTACTCTACCATCAAAACCATCTACGAGTGTCTATGCATCACTATTCACCATCTATCTATGTAAAAAAACAATAGTGCTACGATGCAGAACATGTCATTGGTTCCGAATTTATACAAATAAATTTGTTCATATTTTGTCGGAATTTTATTATTTCATGCATTTTCCATACACGGTTTTTATACTTCGACTGTGAAAACTGTTTCAAAATTTAATAGTTTTGTTCGATTGTGAAAGCTGTTAAATAATTTAATAAATTTGACTGTGAACGCTGTAACAGAATGTATTAGCTATAAATGCATTAAATTTTAACAATATTTAAAACTGCACGCTCATACGAAGGATTAAATTGGCGCCATTTTTGCGCGCTATCTGTGACGTCATTCTCTACTATGGCTACGTCACATATTACAGTGGAGCGTTTTTAACAAACCGTAACGTTAATAAGCCGATTGCTTTTTAGTATTTTTTTGCTATTTAGAACAAGGAAAGAGGGATTAAACCGTTTTGTATTAACAAAGAAATACAGTTGGAGAACATTCTTATTTTGGAAAATGTGTCGATGTTGGGATATTTACTTCATCCTGAACCTAAATTTTTATCGTACGAAAACTTCTCTATTTACTTAAAGAATAATTTTAAGTGTGTAATTAATCTGCCGGCTACCTCGGGAAAGAAGAACTCCGTAACAGAACTTATATATCACTGTAAATAATTAAGTTCGGTCTTTCATAACAGAATATCTTACCAGATGGCTGCCGAGGCACTGGCAGCAACACGTCCCCACATGTCTCATCTCCAAGTAGTGGATGTAACGGAGACGGAAGTTCTCGGCTGTCGATGGCTGATGATCTTCGTAACGAGTGCCTGGATAGTAAACAAACGTTACAAAACTCTATTGCATTATATAAAACGAAAACGAATAACTATACCTAATAGTATATTATAGTTAGTTTGATGGTGGTAGAGTTTTATGTAGAAGGCTTGCCTGCGGCGGCACCACCGCAGCACCTATTTCTGCCGTGAAGCAGCAGTGTGAGAACTGCTGTGTTTCGGTTTGAAGGGTGTAGTTAGGCAGACGACAC
>DWKW01000376.1:0-17489 GCA_018250115.1 Doberes anticus | reverse complement strand
ACCTGATGTTAAGTGGTCTCTGCAGCCCATGGACATCCACATCTGAGGTTGTACGTGGATGCGTTGCTACTCCTGGGACTAAGTTGGAATGCCTTCTGTCCGGTGTCTTCTACCTAACCACACCCTTCCAACCGAAACACAGAAGTTCGTACATTGCTGCTTCACGGCAGAGATAGGTGCAGCGGTGGTGCCGAGGCAGGCGAGCCTTCGACTTAAGACTCTACCACCATTAAATCATCTATCAGCATCAGTAGCGTTAAGTACTAGAAAAACAAGAACAGATAAATAACTTAACGTGCAATAAAATTCCATAAAAAAGCTTCTGACCTGTTATCGCTATTCCATTCGAGTTGCAATTCCGTTCCGCTTAATAGTAATAAAACATAATATTTAGATGCGAGATACGCACATTCGCACGGACCAGCTCAATAATTCCTATTACCGTTCCCTGGCAGCTACCGGATATCTCATTGGTGAATATCTCGTAATACCGGCGCTATTTATTAGATTGAGTCGTGAGACCGTAGCGCGGTAGCCGCTTCAATAAAGTAAGTAAACAGAATAACTTGCAACGTGCAGAGATAGCAATGTTCATTAGTTCAGTAGTTTTACTTGTTTGTGTTGTAACTAACGGAATAAGTTATATTTCTTTTATATTAAAGTAGGTAGTGCAAATAAACGTGCAGTGCGCCGGATCGCTGACCTCCAATATGTTGATGCAATGAGCCACCTATTGATAATGGGTTAAAATACGGTCATAGTTTCAAAACGGTGGCAAACCAAATATGAAAAAATTTATCAGAAGTCGAATAAAAGAAAAAAAAAAGGTCTATAAACGTTTAAATTAACATGTATTATTTTGGACATGGATATTTTTTATCAAAAAATATTAATATAAAGTCCAAAGCCCACTTCCTGGGTTATCACGTAATATGGGATAATAGTTCAACTGTGATGTCATTATAATAAGATTTTAGTTCTGTATTTACGAATAGATGGCGCAGCCGAGGAATATACAAAATATACGTTTCTAATGTCATGCGGTCGAAGTCGCCGGAACCATATAGTCTCATATAATCAAAGAAAATCTGAAACTTGTGTGCGCAAGCTGTAATCACTCTGAAATGTATATTATTGTTTGACTCAGACAGACTCAACGCAACAGGTGGCGCTCATTGTTGTATGCCACAAGGCTAAGACGAGACGGTCGCTTGTTGTGGGCTAAGCGATACATCGCTACATACAGCTTGGTGGCATGGAGGATGATATTTCGCTACGATTGTATTATTAATTGAAATATTACTCCAAATCCCCCATATACATTGTGTAAAGTATCCTAAAACGTTCTTCTAAAACGCAAGGGCGACACTGGTGCGCTCTATTGGATGCACGAGCCACGTTCCACATGCCATGGACTCGACAAGAAAAATGCTCCTCAAAGAGTTTGCCAAAAAGTCTTTTAGAAGACGAAGGGTATCTTTCGCACTCTTACCAAAATAAAAAGATACGGTGACCATAAAATGCCATAATGCCATAAGCTTTTTGATACATTATATTTTCTATTATTTTCCCACTCCGATATCAACACTACGTCTGACACGCACCATCAATAATGACTGGCGGTCGTTTGCGATACGTTTACGATTGATTAAATTGCATTTGCAACCGGCCCCAACGTACCTTAATACGATACTATGGTATAACTTGGGTACTTCATAACGTTTAGACTTGGTACTTAGATCTTAGTTTATTGATAGAACGACTAAGTGCTTTAAATATAGCTATCCGATTGCGGATATTTGTATTTTTAACAACAATGTGGGGCGTTGGCGTATCGCAAACTATCAGATTAGGTTAAGTCAAGCAACCCGACGGGTTGGATTATGGAAGCATAACTGCTGTTTGAAATTTTTTTATACTTCATCCAACCAGAGTCTCTAGATTAATTATCAATAAATTATTATTATTAGTATATTTACATTAATTATTACAATTATTATCCTGGAGAGTTTGGTTGGTTAGAGTATAAAAAATTTGCCATCAGCAGTTACCCTTTGGTTTGGTTGTTGTCGTAACACCTGATAAACCTAGTTAAAAGTTAGTATAAAGCTAGGTTACTTTGAATACTTTTTACAAACTGATTTATGCCTTTTATCTGTGTCGCGGAATAATGATTTCATGGTAGTAGAGTCTTACGTTTAAGGCTCGTGTGAGCATTCCTGTGTTTCGGTTTGAAGTTTGATAGGCAGAATACAATAGACAGGAGGCATTACAACTTAGATCTCAGGAGTACCAGCAGCTACGTACGACCTTAAATAGGACTTCCGATATATGTTGATGCTGTACAATAACATGCTATACATTGCTTCAGATCCCATATTTTACCTGTGGTGCCCCACTCCACCGCAGCTCTATTATAGATTGATTGATAGCAAAAGAAAAGTTCCATTAAACATGGTACCGTATGTACATAAAGATGGATGTTATTGGTGTAACGTGCAAAAAGTCTGATCCAGGCCTTTCACGTTTCAGGGCTTTCAGTAAGAACTTCAACCAGGGTATCATTACCGTACTTAAAGTTCAATAATTTTTAGACGAATTCTTGTGTCTTTGTTTAAGGAGAAACGTCTACGACACGATCGCTCTAAGCATCGAAAACTCAGGTCGTCAATACGAAAAGCAGGTTCGCAACGTGCATCATATCTGCATCTGCGGTTTATTGCTCTATTACACAATCGTTATTTATATCTATTGCTTCGCCACAACAGCTGGAATGCCGTTTTTCCATACAATTAAAGTTCGGTTTAATGCGCGTTTGTTCACCCCGCGACATTATAATGGAAGGTGACATGTAATGTTACTTACACACTAACCAGTGTCCCTGTAATCAAAAGTATCTAGCAGTGTTCGAATTAACAGAGTGCATATTTGATGAACGATTATGTAGTCGCTGGCAATGTGTAGGGCCTCTTCGTAAGAATGATAGTGACTTCAAACCGTGGCTGCACGCTGCTGTACCTACCGAGGCGAGTGAACGAATAGTCTATGGTCTTCATGGTAACTTCACGAGCAGGAAACGAGGTTTCGTGCCCCGGTAGTCTATGGCCACAGTGCCAGGGTGTCACTGGTGCAATATTTAGAAGATTCCAGAGTTGCAGGTTAACTTATATACCGCATTCCCTAATCTGTCTCCCAAGAGGATCCGTACTTTCAAAAGGTTCTCCCCCGACGTAACGAAAAGTTATATCAACCATGACATTTTTATATTAAATTTATTAAATTTAAATTTAAGCATTAAATTAAATAACTGAACGGAATAGCAAACGAGTATGATAATCCTATCTGAGGTATGTGGATGCGTTGCTACTCCTGAAGACTAAGTTGAAATGCCTCCTGTCCAGTGTCTTCTGCTTAACCACAGATGAGACTTGATGAGGATTGGAATATGGATGTCAGTATGGCATCACTGGACCTCTCAACGACTGTTTAATTTTTTGTTCTCGCAATGGGAGAGTCTGGTCGTTTGTGAAAATACTCAAGATTGTGCATGGATTACCTTACTGCTTCTATCAATGATAGAAGTTTAGAACTTGCGTCATTTTTCTGTTCTAACACGCATGAACTCATAAGTAGACGGTTCATTTTCAACGATACAATATCATATTGTGAGGAACGGAAAGTGCGTCAATAACTTTAAGCACCGTCGTCTTATTTGATTTAGGGCTTCATTTGTCTTTGCGATTTGCGATACGCAATCTGTTTCAGAAAATCCGATCTGGCCTTTATTCGAGACATATTTATGTATCGCTAAATTCATGACCTATAATGTAATTTAGTCTTTCTAATCTATTAATAATGCATATAATATGCAACTCGTAGTTGCTCCAGCAAAATAGTTCCGCTGTGCCATCTGCTAATCAGATCCGCTGGTATCCGGTTTGAAGGCTGGTATCAAACGTAGCTGAGACAAGAGGCGTTTCAATGTAGTCTTTAAAAGTATCGGATTTACCTATTAGGTATTCATGCTCGGCTGCTTCTCTCTTAATAAAATTGGTACCCAATATATCTTTAGAATACATACGTATACCTCACACACACATATATACCAACACACGGCCGAACAACCATCCAAAATTAGTCAGGACAGCTTTCTTGGACTTCAAAACGTCTAAACCAATAACTTTCCGAATTCTAGAATAGCGGGAAGTTAAAAAGGAATTCAACATGTTATAAAGCCATGTGCGTCTGTAATTAACATTAACATATTTTTATACTGTCTTGATATTATTAAAATTCAAATTACCTTCAAAAAACATCTTTTTCTCATTCGTAGTTGGCTGTTGTTAATGTTAGCGTAGCGTCCAGTTGTAAAATCAACTTCAATGTATCGCACAGATCCATTAGTTTCCTACATTAGAGATAATAGTAATAAAATAGATACCGCCGTATAATTCTATGATAAGCCAGCGACATATTTCGCAACTTTTAAATTATGATCCCGGCAAACACATAAATAGGGAGATGATCGCGCCAAACTCTAAACACTGTCACATATATACGGTTGGTCCAAGCGCACGCTACGCTTATAAAATGCTTTATGTTTACGACGCCAACAAATATTCTTGTTTTATGTTAGGGATGTTCCACCTTTCTACTTTTCGATTTTAACGTCCCGCTTTTATAGCGGTACTTTACTGTTCTTTAATCGATAGTACGTGTCGATATCGATTAATTGCTACTATAATTTGTCGGCGCGATTTATTGCGGCCGTGTAAAAGTCTTGTAAATGTAAATTATACTGCCCAAAGGATAGTTAAACATGGATAGCTTTCGGTTATGGCGCCGGTGCAGATTCCACGAGTTTTAACGAACCGGTGTCATTGTTCGTATAATATTTGCATGGAGATTAGTTGGTAAATTACTTCCCCCTTCGATCCGTGATCCTATTATCGTTTGTGTTGGACGTTTTATCGCTAGCTCGGAGCGATGCTGTATTAATGGGTTTTACGTACGTTAGCGATGTTCTCGGTGAATTTTCCGCTAAACATAAACTGGATCTGAAAGCAATAATCCATGCTTCGCCTCCTCTGTGTTATGACTGCGTGTGAACATTCTGAATAAATGACGGTTTGATTAATATCTTTAATCTATTAGGATTTATGAACGACGACGGAGGGAAGTTTTATTTATGTTTCTGCAAAACTAGCTGTTTCCCGCGACTTCGTTTGCGTGGTCTCCAAAACCGATATACATCAAACATCAAAATTATAAATGTCATTTGATGTATTACACACTACCACTAAGCTGTATGAAATACATGTATTTGTGTAAATGTAATTTCTGCAAGAACTTGCATGGCACGTACGTTGTATTGTATGTTGATGGTACTATGTTAAGGACTATGTCCCGTACGTGCAGACAATAACTTACAAAGTTTTATACAAACTCTTCACAAACATACAAACTCTACTCTTTTTTTAATTCCCTACATCGGACAAAAATAGACTTACGTTTGTAAAAGTTATCAACTTCTATAGATACACATTAAGATTACATACAGATTAAAAGTTTTTTAATTGCAAATTTTTAAATTATCATTAATATTGAATTTGAAAATTTATATTCATTTAATTGTTTTAGGAACATCGGTGGCCTACCCTACAAAATGCTGTTTAGAGGTAAGACAAAGCTTATCTTTTTTTTCTCATTCTTATGCGGATTACTTTAGACATTTACGAATGTCACAATGCGTACAAAATTCGACAACTATCTCATGAATATGCAGTTTCTAATGTGTTAAGTGGCCCCTTATATTGATAGACTTCTAACTAGCCAACTTTAAATGAAATAATCTAAATATTTTCGAAAGTCTATTAAAATTAATTTAACGGTGTTATTGGATCATCATGGGACACACAGGAAAAATGGATAAATCGACTGTTGCATTGATTTAATTTTAAGTCAGCGCTCAGGTCAGGTCAAACAACGAGGTCAGGTTAAAAATGCCAAATCGCGGTATGTACCTATAACATTACCACTAGCCGCAAACCTGTCAATCCAATTCTTGCCAATTTAATTGGCATTTTATATGACAACTACACACTTTGCTTACTCATATGTTTTCATGACACATGCCACTAAGAAACTTCAAACTCACTATCTGCCGCTACACTTTATGAAATACACTAATTTGCTGAAACTACTTGCGCACCATCTATTTTAAAACTTCAGAAACCTCTGACGCGTACATAATTACTCACAAAAGCATCATAGCGAGCCGATAAATGATTTAGATATATGGTCTTTTTATGAAATTATTCCCGGAAGTCGATCGCAGCGCCACCTCCTACCGGGTCCCATTGTGCATCTAAACAATCACGGGGTCCACTTAATTACACACAAAAGGAGGATACACACTTTAGAGGTATTTAGTAACATACACATCAGAAGAATTTTATATATCAAGATCGTGAGTCTTAATGAGTATGTATGGATTTATTTATAATACATGTAGATACCTAAATCGAATGTTGCACTGTTTAAATTTAAAGTATTACTCAAAGTTCAACTAAAGTTACACGAGTTTCTACCATGCGCTTTTGTAGCTGTTACATCGCCAGTATACGTCTGGACACGGTCGTGCGGCACGCTCGCACAACGCGCCTATCTTCAGCCTATTTTTAAAGCATCACCAACGAGTTCGTCTGTATCATTCACATTCGTCGGTCATCATTTCTTAAAAACTTTTTATTATTATTATTTATTTTTATTGTAAAGCCGTGGCAAACGAGCACATAGGCCACCTGATGGTAAGCGATCACTGCAGCCCATGGACATCCACATTAGCTCAAATAGGACGGTCCTATCTCAGGTTGTGTGTGTATGCGTTGCTACTCTTGAGGAAGTTGGAATGCTTCCTGTCTAGCGTGTTCTGCCTAACCGCACCCTTAAAATTGAACCTTAACGGCAGAAACAGGTACGGCGGCGATGCCGCCGCAGGCGAGCCTTCGATCATATATTTTCAATGCGACAAACCCTCCAACAAATGTCACAATGTCGTGCAATTAACTACAATGACGCAGATAGGAAGTCAGCGTTCAAGTTAAACGCCGAAGTTACCAAGTAGCTGGATGTAGCCACAGCATCGCCAGTAGCCAGTGGCAGTCGTGCAGCACGCCCGCATAATGCGCCCGTGTTCAGCGGGAACCTATTTTTTTCTGTTTCAAGAGTGAATTTTAAATTGAACATGTCTCTATGGGAGCATCCGTTTCTTGCGCCTTCTATTCGATGCATTACTACAGTTTTTAAGACTAAGTATGCACTACTGTGTAAAAATTCCAAAAGTCAAATCCTGGCACTCATCTCTAAATTTCGAAAATTTTTTGACAATTGTTTCTAAATTATGTACTATAATGTATAAGCAATGAATTATCACTTGCTTAAAAGGTGAAAGAAAAGATCGTGAGGAAACCTGCATGCCTGAAATTTCTCCATAACTTTCTCAAAGGCATGTGATGTCCGGCAATTCGCAATTGTCCAGCGTGGTGGACTATTATGTCAAAGGGTTGCCTGCACTGACACCGCTGCTTTCACTATTAGTGTGAACACTGCCATATTTCGGTCTGACGGTGGTAGTTAGGCGAAATATGTACATTGGTCCTTTCCAATTCAACTTAGTCCTCAGGAGTAGCCCTTATCTGAGGTCGTACGAGATGTGTGTGAGGTCTGTGGGTTGTAGTGACCACCTAACATCAGGTAGCCTGCATATTCGTTTGCTACTACTACATATTTATAGATATGAAACAGTTTAGAATGTTCAGTTTGATGTATCTTACATCTCTTGAATCCATTAAATGTATATAATTTTTACAAGGCTTTTACAGTTAATACTGTAATAAAACATGTCTGGGTGTAGTCAAAATTCGATCGTTATAGGTCGAGATTCTGCCTCGATTTTCTGTTTATTCTGTTAAAATTTCAAATTGTAACCGTTTTCACGAAACAAACAGTAGGGGTCGGTTATCTAGTTGCATGTAACGGTAGCCGTCTGTATAATCGTTTGATGCGGTTTCGCCTCGGAAATTGAGAGGTTGCACAGTCGTGACATCTGTGAGCTTCTTTACTGTACTTTAAAAACACGAACGTTTCCAAAGTATTAAACTTATGTTAAATGCGATAAAGTCGAAAATCGTTTGAATCAAAACCCTTTGTAGGATGCAGAAACTATGTATTCCAGCTCACGTGTGTTCGTGTATTGACAGGTACATTGTTTGATTTTGCGATCCCTTCGAATTTAAGCTGTATTGTTTCGACTCGGCAAGCGAGGTTGGAAGAAAGTTGCCGTGATTTATCTTTTGTTTTAGAAAGTCTGTTTGCTTTTCTGGTGTTGAGGCATACTTGATATTTGTTCCGTGACGTTCGATTGCTTCTTGTGGTCCATCTGTAGGTTTTGCTGTTGCTAGTGGTGTGTGTAAATTTTGAAATTTAGTTTTATTCGTAGGAGAAACATAAATCTGAAACTATTTTGAAACCTGTAAAAAGCTGTCCTTATAAAACCCGTCCGTTTAGTCCTCCACCATTAAAAAATGTTTCATACACAATTTATGATTTTTATTTAGCTGTTGCCTCTAAAATTATTACTGGTACACATCGAACGCATAGACTATCGCTAAACTGTATAATCATCAACCCATTATCGTCCCCCAGCAGTCCCACGGGTCTACTTTTAGAGATGT
This sequence comes from Doberes anticus, assembly GCA_018250115.1. Classification (NCBI taxonomy): domain Eukaryota; kingdom Metazoa; phylum Arthropoda; class Insecta; order Lepidoptera; family Hesperiidae; genus Doberes; species Doberes anticus. Next base: position 8,754 of record DWKW01000376.1, on the reverse strand, counting down.
CAAGACACGCTGCACGCCCGGGAATGTTCTGATATAGTTCCGTCAACGTACAATAGGCGTTGCAAGTTGTTGCAGTTAATGTTTTATACAGATTACCAAGCGAGGCATAGCCTAGCAGTGAGTGATAGCCTAGTGGTTAAGCATCTCGACCCCGTTTCATTGGGTCGAGGTTCAAATACCGCCACGATCTACATATTTCTCGAAATATTGTCTATTAAAATTTTTAGAAATTATGTGTGTATTATGAATTAATTATTCTTATTAATTACTCTTAACGTTAAAGGAAAACATCGTAAGGAATCCAGCATGACTGAGGGTACTCCATAATGTTCTCAAAGGTATGTGATGTCCGCCAACCCGCCGGGACACTAATATGTTAATAATACGCAGTATTTTAATGAGTACCTACCACTTATATTGGATACCCGTACTAGAATATAAAAGACTAAAAGATTGATCGCAGTTGTGATATCCGTATATTTCCACTACAGCTGGCATTGTATCCGAACAGTATTTATCAGCCGCTCCCTTCATACAACACCTCCTGAATCTGATATAATAATATGCATTCCGTGAAACACAGTAAGCGATAATATTCGCAGAATTTTGAAGTTTTAAGCGCTAATGTAAAATTTGCAGAGAGCTAATAATATTGGTGACTCTCGATCAATGCGATCGAGTTTGTTTATTCAATGTTATGTTCATGATGATTTGATTATTCTGGTGTTTTAATGCTAAACGTTTTTCTTTTACGTATTATTCTATTACGTATATTCTACCTCCGCCAATTTACACTTGGCTATCATGGTGGCTTTAACCCTCTCATCTCTGAGAGCAGACCCGTGCCAAACAGCTGGTCAATCATGGGTCGATGATTATGTTCAATTTTACTTTTCTTTCATATATTTATTTACGACCCGTATGGCGTCGAGGTCAACATGCGGTCTGAAATTCGGCGGGGTTCGATACCCATCGGGGCAGAAATTTATGTGATGTTTAGATTTCTGTACCTGTTCTAGGTGTTTGTGTGTTTGTTTCTGTCTTTGATCATGGCACCCATGATACAGGGCATCTTAATGTGGGGATATGAATATGAAATGTTATTTGTTTATTACGAAGTAGGATAGGTCTGTACGGCTGTTTTTTTTAAACTTACATAATCCGCTACTACATGTATATATTATGCCGTTTCTAAAAGCAGAAAGATCAAAAGATCGTCCGCAGCTCTAAAACAATATATTCCCACTACCGCTGGCATTGTAACGAATATTATTTATTCGCCGTTATTGCTCTCGCGTTAGGGATCCGCCCGCTACCACACCTCCTGAATATAGGGCTTATCTTTTGTATTCCAAGACTAGCTTGTACAAATATTTTTTTTTATTTTTACTTCGGTTTGCTATTAAAGCGTGTTTTTTGAGTTTTTTTAAAACTATAATTTATTTTCACTACTTTAAGAGCGGCCATTACTTAGCTCTTTAATATAACATACTTAGGTACTTACTTTTACGAGACAAACTTACTTTTGTTGGTTGTTTTGGGACGTACTTGCGGTACTAATTCTATTAATACAAAGCCAACAATATTGTTATAAGCCAATAGCGTAAAGAGAAAATTTCCAAACAACAAATAATTTTCACCGGCTTAAGCGCTTATAAATTATCTTAATTATAAAGTCTTAAGATTGCGAAGTTTTCGGGTTCGATCCAAATATCGAATTATTATTGATGCTGTTGCCGTTAAGTTTAATTAATCTGGTTACACAGTGGTCAGGGACAGGCAAGGGTACACTTGGGAGTTTGAAGTGTTACAAATGGGGTGGTCACGGATTAAGCTACATTAGTGACCTTTAGATGCTTAGGCCAGCAGTAACCAATGTGACTACTTCTTAGAGGCTCCGCCCCTAAAGTAATAAGGTTCGTTTTGATTATCTGTTAAATAGAAACAGATAAGATAAGAATGTTGAAATTAAATATTTTGAAAAGGGTTTTGGTTAAAACTTTTTTGCACATACAGTATTCCTGTGTTAAGCATTTGATTGATGGTGATTATTACTGTACTACCGCTGGGTACGGACCTCCTCTCAGAGGAGAAGGTGTGAACCACCACGCTGGCCACCTTCACGGTTCCACTACCGTTGAAAAATTAGAAGTGTGTGCCGTGATTCCAACTCCGTCCAACAGAGCGGAAGGTTGAGATTCTTCATTCTTAATGGTGATGATGATCGTAAAGTATTAAATCAAACGTTGGGATAGGTATCATAAATAACTAGTAGTCGCCAATTGGTGGAAATACGACCGTCATTCGTAAAAATATAAAATAAACTCTTTTTAGTCTTCACATACACTCCACCGACCATTGAAAGAAGAACGCACAAACTTCACAATCGAGTTGTTATTCGGTCAATCTGTCATGTCAACTTTCGTAGTGTGTAATTTTTTAATTAATTTAATGTATTTCTAATGCTTTATTATATTGAAAATATTAGCTTTCTGCACTTCTGCACACTTCTTTCTGCATATACACTTTAACTATGCTGTCATACTCCTTCGTCCGTGTAATTTTCGTAAAAAAGGAGTACGTAAGGCGTATCCTTACGTTATCCTTTAGGATCCTTTATCTTCACTAAAATTGAAAACAAGTCAATGATTTAAGTATATGACTACCAATCTAATTAATGTATTGGTTGTATTTGTTTTGCAATATGAATTAATATCAAATTTAACTTCATATTTAGCTATTCTCCGTATGAAATCAGAATTATCAAGTCAGCTTTAGATCGTGACATCCTCTATTCTTGCGACATATCTTTACCGCTCCGTATTGCTCGACTCGTAATGATAATGAGATACGGTTCAAGAGAAATACGAGAGCGGTTATTCATATTTAACGGTTGCACAGCTAAGCGATTTTATATGCCAAATTATTTTGTTCAGCATTCATAGACGTCAGAGCTTCCAAGTCAATAGACAATGAATCAGCCTTACCGTCATTGACCGTCTTGTATAGTCACAGTATTTATTCATACTGTTAAATAGTATTTTATGCCTTAACTAAGCAGCTTTATTGTTATTATTACCTGCGTCGTGGGTACCGAGGATACACACAGAAATAAGAACACGAACACACGGACCAAGTACATGAATTTAAATTAATCATTTAAATTTCTACTTCGCTGGGAATCGAACTGGGTACTTTGACCACTGCGCCATACGGGTCGTCAAAATGTTCTTAAAGTCATGTGAAGTCCGCAAATCCGCACTTGGCCAGCGTGGTGGACTATGGCTTTAATACTCGTATCACTGAGAGTGACCCGCACCCAGCAGTGGGACAATACTGGGTTGATGATGCTATGACACTTCGATTGCATGAAGCTAAATGCACTCACATTAATGATACTTACATTTCTCATTGCACAACCATTCAGACCTTGCTACATTCTAAATTAAATTCTCTTCTGTAAGGTCGTATCGAAAATTCCAAAGGTCAGGTTGTTAATTTTAAATCGCATTTCTACGATTCAACTCATTTGAGTTGCACGGATCTCATTTGAGTCTACGTAAACATAATAAAGTTTCAGAAAAACTTGATAAATAAAGTAGGTATGATTGGTGTGAATTTGAGTGATAAAATAAATTATAGCGTGATCAGAGAAGAATGTGATTTTAAAGGAGACGGAGTGACAAAAATTGAATAGGCAATGCTTCGATGGTTTGGTTATATTGAGCGCATGCATGAAAGAGGATTAACGAAATAGATTTATATAGGACTAGATGACGGCCGCGACTTCGTCCGCGTGATTGAGATTATGATTAAACTTTCATACGGATCCCTAACGTTTTTGAAAATATTCTGTCGCCTATGTTCGTCAGGGATTATGTAGGATTCTTATAGTAAAATAATTTTTCAAATCGGTCTAGTGGTTTCAGAGCCTATTCAATACAAACAAACAAACAATCAAATCTTTTCTCTTATTATAATATTAGTATAGAAAAATGAATAGTTGTGTCGGCCGAGGACGTCCTGAACGTACCTACAAGGACCAAATTGGCGACCTAATTGGTAAAGGGAAAAATTAGGAGTGACGATTGATGACAGTTGAAGAAGCGAAAGAAGTATGTATGAACCGTAGCATTTGGCGGTCTTTGGTCTCTGCCTTCTCCATACCACTCATTGTGGATTGATAAACAAAACTAATTTCTGAACGAAAATGCGGGTACATCGCTCCGTATATAATTTCCACAGGCTAAAATCAATTATAACACCGCGGACGCCCTTCGGGAAATCTCGCCGGATCGGGATAATGGCTTCGGATAATAGATTTACTGACGCCGTCTCCGCGGACCATTTTCTTTCTATAAAGTGATTTTATGTCAGTCATGTTGGTAATATTTTCGCACAGTTGTTTTCATCGGGATTACTTTTATACTGTACCATTTGTTTCACTTCTTCAATGAAATAGCATTTTGACGTCTGACGACCCGTATGGCGCCGTGGTTAGCTAGTCTGCCGCTCCCAGGGTCCTAGGTTCGATTCCCTGCGGGGCAGAAATTTTAATGATGAGTTTAGATTTCTGTAGCTGGTCCGGGTGTTTGTGTGCTTGTGTCTGTGTTACACTAGTGTGAGTCTATGATTGTGAAGCGTTATTTATTCAAATTCACAGTCAAAATGTCTAAGCTATTGTGATGTCTAGAGGTCTATTCACGATGGTAAAACATTTCGTTCAATGCTTGAAGCTTCCACATATTTCTGCAGCATTTGACCTCTTCTCTGTTTTGGTTACAATGGCACTTAAGACGAGGTGATCAAGATACAACTTAAGATAGAATTTGTTATCTATTGGAACTTGGTAATGGATGACCATGGGCTGCAGTGACTATTTCTCATTAACTTAGAAACGAATACTCAGAAGCCATGGATGTCCGTGGGCAGCAGAGACCACTTAACATCAGAGAGCACGCTCGTTTAGTAAAAATTCGTTTCTCGATAAATCAGAAACGAATACACAGAAGCCAGCGGGCACTAATGCATTCAGGGTACTGATGGGGCTGCCACGCTTCTGCAGTGAATCTGCGATGTTTGCGGAGGCTCGCATACCATGCTTCCAAGCAATAATGCGAATGCGAGCATCGTCACTTGTGCAGAGGGTGCGTGTCTGCCCCAACAGTATCCTGAGAACGATAGCGGCCAGGTTAGACTGTCCCTACTTCTTGCACCGTGTGGGCCTGCATGCTCCCAGGAGCTGCATTTTGTTTTAGTTCTTAAGTTAGTCTATAAGCTCTCACTAACACATAGATTAAGTCTTTACTAACCAATTTTGGGATGATCCTGAAATAAATGATTATTATTATTATTAATAGCTACACTATCCCAGAGCGCTATAGAGTGGAGCTATCGCTGATGCTTTCGCTTGCAATATTAGCGTGCGCTATCTACACGGTTATATATCTTTATCATCATCAACCCACGATAGTCCCACTATTGGGCACGAGTCTCCTCTCAGAGAAAATAAGGTTTAGGCCATAGTCCACCACGCTAAGTGTGGATTGACGGATTTCACACGCCTTCGAGAACATTATGGAGAACTCTCAGGAATGCAGGTTTCCTCGCGATGTTTTCCTTCACCGTTAAAATGACAATAAAAAAAAAATCGTCGATTTATTTTACTTGAATTACTTATAGTAATAAATAAACAATAATTATATTAAATATACTCATATAAGTAAAGTACATCAAAAATATTTTTTTAGTACGTTGCCGGAATAGCAGAGGAGCATGCCGGTCACCTGATGTTAAATGATCACTGCAGCCTCTGGACATCCACATCAAACACATCGTCACACAGGTCGTAGTACCTGGATGCCTTGCCACTCCTGAGGACTAAGTTATAATGCTTCCTGTCCAGTGTTCTGCCTAACCCTACCCTTCAAATCGAAACACAGCTGGTCTCACACTGCTGTTTTACGGCAGAAATAAGTGAAGCAGTGGTAACGCCGTAGGCGTGCCTTCGGCATAAGATTGCCGCCATCAATACATCATCAATATACATATGTGTTCATATCCTTGATAAACGTCATTAAATTAATATCTGCTCATAGGCTTTTAGCACCCTCGGAATGCTAAATAGAGATAAAATTTACCCGTTTTGTCACACGATTACATAGTTTAAGAAATGATAAAATATTACTAATATACTAACTACCGATGGAATATGCTTTACTTTGTTTAACCATTCAGCCAAAGGTGGCTTTTCACCTTACTATCGAGGGCGAAACAAACGCCGGATTATCCCCCATAAAGTTTTTAACCAATCTGTACTACAAAAATTTTTCGTAAATGTACAGTTTTGAAGCTTATTATCACTAATATTAAGAAATACTAAGCCGACTTGAACACGGTAGGCTTATTAGGGAAGGCTCTAGGACATATTATTTCACGATATGACCCTAACCCTATTGATAAAATAGAAGTGCATGAAAACAATCTTAAAAATAATTCATAAAAATAAATTAAAAATACTTACGAAGAGGAACCCCAAATTAAGTTTGCTGCAGACCCGAGCTCATGTAGACTTTGACACTGAAGAGTTTGGCACCTTGAAAAAATAATAATAACTTCAAAAATCAATAATATAATAGTTACGCAGAATGAAGCATTCATTTTTCAGTACATACATATTTGACCGTCTCACTGTAATGATAATTAATTAAAATTGAGATTATTGAACTTAAAACATATTTACAAAGCAACGAGCACAAATAAAACGAATAATAAGTTACCTATATAATTTGTCAATATCACAGTACAGTCACTATATAAGTGCAAAGGATGAAATTATGTAGTCAAGTCAAGGAAAGTCAATCGCAAACAGAACTATCAACGATTGCTTTGAAGGCCTGAGCGGACTCATTTCACCTCAATCACGCATGGTCACGCATCAAACAGAAACGTGTCTCTATCCAGATCTAGTGAATCCATCACGCAACTGCAGATCTCCCCGCAAATCTACTAATGGTTTGATTTACCCCGAGGCACCCTGATAGCTACCCGCTTACAAAGCGTAAAATACCAAATTCGAATCCACACGAGCGATTGGCGGCGTAGGCCACATTCTACGCACCTCGTCCTCTCATTGGTGGATGATGTACGATTTAATTTAAATATTATCAAGCCGACGGAGATTCTCACCTTATTGCAATTTATTTCGCGGGGAACATTATTCAATTTTCTAACCTCGTGACGCATTATAAATATATATATATCGAGGGTTGTAATCTCATCGCCTAACACGCTCGGATTCAATTCCGACCGCAATGAGATAACCTGACGCCAATTAAACTGTGGTTGATTTTATATATTCGGTGACGATAGGAGATTACGTGAGGAAATTGAAAGTGTTAACACGCTCAGAGAGAGCAAACCGTGCCCAGCAGTGGGATAGCGATGACCTTATGATAATGTCGCCATTTCGAAAACAACTTATATATGAACTTTCATCAGGCCTATAAAACGATAATTGTATTCTGAGTACTTTCGTTGAGTCTCTCCACTACACAATTTCCTCTTGTGTTTACATGATAGTCGTGTCAACAAAAGGCAGATCTATACTTTTGACATGTAATAACTAAGACTACCGTTCGCGAACCTGTAACCGCATAAGAGTAAAAAACCATTTTAATTGATCTTACGCGTATGTGACGCATGCTACTGACAGATCATGGCGTATCTAAGATTCTGGTATGTCGATTTTTTTCAAACTTATAGCAGTATTTAAGCTAACCTGTGAAAGTTAGTAATGTGACGACCCGTATGGCAGCGCGGTCAACGTGCAGTCTGCCGTTCGGAGGGTCCTGGGTTCGATTCCGAGTGGGGCAGCAATTTGAGTGATGAATTTAGATTTCTGTAGCTGGTCTCGATGTTCGTGTGCTTGTTTCTGTGTGTGCTCATGGCACCCACGATACACGTTAAATCCTACTGTGGGTCTATGAGTGTGAAACGTTATTTATTTATTTATTTAACCCATTCAAAATTCTGCAGTTCTTCCGTGATTGACAAATAAAACAACAAAACCAACAAAAAATCGCTGAAAATATTTATTGTGTTGAGAATTGTCTGAACAAGCGTGAGAACTTATGTGAGAATATTAAACAAACAAGTTTATTTGATCCACAAATAAAATTTATTTTGCAAAAATATTTGAAAATTATTGTTTATAAATAAAGTCTAGCATTAATGAGATCAGTAATAGGCCCTGGTAAATAATGTAGATCTGGAATAATCAGCCTCTCCGGATCTGGGTTCGAATCTCGGAACGCATCTCTAATTCATGTGAAATTCAAGCCGCACTTAGCTAGCGTGTTTGACTATTGCCTAAAAGCCTCTCTTCTCTGAGAGGACAACCGTGCTCCTGTATTTCCGGGATTATTGTCCGATTACAGTGCACGTGACTCATCTCAAAGATGTGAGTTTAGGTCATAGTACACCACGCTGGCCAAGTGCGGATTGGCGCACTTAACTTGCCTTTAATATCACTACGGAGAACTATCCTTTTTCGAAGAAGTTTCCTTACGATATTTTTCTACACCGTTAAAGCGAGTGGTAATTTTTATTTGAGTGAGAAACGGGTTGTTAATGATGTTGGTTAATGCTGCTCGTCATTTTTTTAAAATATATTAGTAGAATAGCAAACGAGCATGCAGGCCACCTGATGTTAAGTGGTCTCTGCGGCCCATGGACATCCACACCTGAGGTTGT
>DWKW01000375.1:0-17503 GCA_018250115.1 Doberes anticus | reverse complement strand
TTAGATTAATTTCCATACATTTCCACTGTCATATTCATCTACATATTCCCGTTTGTGTGTGGTTTATATTTCTCGAAGTCGTCTTTTTGCTTCGACGAAGAAGCATTCATGTAACCAATGATGTAACCATATTATTTTTCATACAACAAATGAAAATCAATGCTTATCGCTTGGAAATACTGAAAAACCCCGCAAATGAGATGATTGAATTTTTTATTTATTTCTGTAAACATTGTATCGTGTGCTTTTTTATCTTTACTTAAGTTACTAAACCTTGCCACGTATAAAACAAGATTACTTTACCATCTCTTTTTTCGTTGCCATTTTGTTTTTTTTTTTGTTTTATTTAAAGTAGGTACTAATTTTATTAACTCTGTTGTATATAATAGTATAAATAGGTTAGGTGTGTATATACTGGGTGTTTATCTTTTTTTCTTTTGAATTATATGGGTAAGGACTTTGTTTACGTGTACAGTAACAAAATCGATAGTAGGTAGTGCCCGATTCTTTGACAACCGACATGGCACAATGGTCAACATTTCGGTCTCCGTTCGGAAGGTTCTGGGTTCGATTCCAAACCAAACAGAACGATGAATTTAGATTTCAGTTCCTGGTCTGGGTGTGTTCTTGTCTTTTAAGTGACAATGGCACCCACGACACCAGGAATGCTTGTGTTGAGTTAAGATCGTGAAGCGTTATATTTCCTCAAGCAGTGCAATCGACAGGGGAATTGAGTGTGATATATTAACGGATCAATATAGACAATTATTCGGGATCCGCGACGGTACTAATGCATCGGAGCCACAGAGCGTTGTAGATAATACGACTAATTACTACTATTATAACTACACTATTATACAATTGCCACGGTTAAAATTACATTAACATGACATTAAAATTACATTGAAGACATTTTTTAGGAACTAACTGGTATTGACTGATAAGGTTTCTGTACACTAAGAATTCTTGAACACGTTTGAACAAGACCGGTACATTACTTGGGATACAGCATCATGTACTCGGAAGAGAATTACGAGTACAAAATGTACGCAGAATATTCTAGCATTTCAATTTGATTTTATGATCGCATTGCAACACTTGTAATTTACTATCGCGCTTTACTCACTCTCGACAGGAACCAATAATAAAATAACAACAGGAAAAAAGATTAATTGCTCAATTTGGATGCTGTTCTAATTATTTTCAGAGTAGACGTATTCCAATCACCTACGAGTGGTTAAAACATAACGAACGATCCAACAAAAGCTCTTGACTCCCTACAATTGTGTGCTGAATCCCAGTTCGAGTAGCGATAAGTAGAAATGGTTTGGTTGTATTATTTACTGATACTAGAAAACTCTGTGCATATTTTCCACTGTGTTGATATTTGATATTGTTACGAGGTATAATCTTCTAAAAGAGGACTGTGACCTCGTTGGGGAAGAGATCGGGCACACGATTTCTACTCTTTAAAATCTTTCTTTATGGTCTCCTAATAATGGCTCTGGGAACTTTTTTATTTTAAATTATTAGTAGCAGCATGCAAGTCACCTGATGTTTGATGGTGGTAGAGTCTTATGTCGAAGGCTCGTCTGCGGCGGCACTGTGCCGTAAAGCAGCAGTGTGAGAACTGCTGTGTTTCGGTTCGAAGGGTGTAGTTAGGCAGACAATATCGGACGGGAGGCATTACGACCCGTATGGCGTCGTGGTCAACGTGTGGTCTGCCGTTCGGAGGGCCTTGGGTTCGATTCCCAGCGGGGCAGAAATTTGAATGTTGAATTCAGATTTCTGTACGTGATCTGGGTGTTTGTGTGTTTGTTTCTGTGTGTCCATTGGATCACTTATAATTAATTAATGTATAACATTAAACGTATATTTAAATGTATTTAAGTAAATAAATATATATTTTAATTAATATTAACATTAAATCTAGAGCACGGTTTTCCTCGCTGCTTCAGCGCGGATTCGATGGATTTTAGTTGATGGTTTTAAGTGTGGAGATGATTATGGTAGTCTTATGTCGAAGTCTCACCTGCGGCGGCACGACTGCTACATACTGTGTTTCGGATTGTAGGATGCAGTTAGGTAGAAGACACAGGATAGGAGGCATTCCAATTTCAATAAGTCCTCAGGAGTAGCAACGATGTCCATGGACTACAGGTACCACTTAGAATCGAGTGGCCTGCTATTGTATTTTAGAAAAGTGTTTGGAAATCCCTTAATGCCTCTGAAAGCTTCAAAGACCCTTAAACACCCTTAAAGACCCAATAATATCAGATTTGACTACTTGACGTACTTTTCTAAGCACGAAAAATACGCTTATAACGATTACCAGTTGAAAGTACTTCAGCGCGTGATATTCCCCACATACTCATACCAAGCATTGGCCAATTCTTCGTCATGACATAATTATTAGGGCTCTTAACACTGCAAGTGGTTAAGTTCAATTCACGACCAATATGCTGGTCTCCCGTACGAAGGGTCCTGGATACGATTCCAAGCATGTCAGAATTTTTTGTGATAAATTTAAATTTCGATTTTTAATCAGTGTTTGTGGGGTTTTCCACGGGTAGTGTGGGGCTATGAGTGTAAAGAGTGTTAGATAAACAAACTAAACAATAATTTGTTACTTAAAGTCCACGAGACTATAATTAGTTACGCAAGAATTCACTATGAAACGGATCGATGATAAGTAACTGGGAGACGAATATGCGGCAATGCGGGTAACCCGCTTGCTCGTTACTACGAGAAAGGTACATTTCCACCAACCTCAAGCATCCAATTAGGTCGCGGATTCACTTTCCACTCTTTCCACTAATTTATTATCATTCCGAAGGGAATGTTTAGACGCGAAACAAAGCTTAAAGGGAGCGAAACATTCGCCAGAAATATTCACCAGTAATATTCATCAGTAATATTCTAAGAACTAATGAATAAATTCACTAAAGGATTGTTTTTTAACTGCAATAAGAATCTTAGATATACGAGTATGTCTTAGATAACATCAAACAGACTGTTATTACGCCCAAATATTTAGTGTATCAGCAAAATAAGCGATAGTATGTACCTATAATTGATTATACTTACTTTAAATAGTGACGAATTTAGTGTTTCTTGGCCTTCCGAACCACTTTAAAAGACATATCTTGTTGTTACCAATAAATGAAATACCAGTTGCACTACAATGTCATTAAACAAGTTATATTAAATTTTTATGGATGAATGAACATCCACAAATGTGTAGCAAAATTGAGCGTAAGTTACCAATAGGTTTAAGGCTTCGAAAATCTGATTGGTTTATTAAAAAGTAGTATCTGCTATTTGTAAGTGAATTTTGTTACAGGTAATTATGTTTTAATTCAGTAGTTTTATAAGTAACGTAACTGATGTTACTAACGCAATTTGCAACTATTTGCATAATTGCAACTATTGGCAAAATGCTCTAATAAAAACAAAAAAAAACCGTACGCAGCTGTACTAAACACTTAACGAAAACATTAACCCTTTATTAACATTAAAGTATCTTCTCATTTTACGTTTAGTGATAAAATTCGTAAAATGTAAACATAAGTACCTATCTACCTACCTAACTAAAATTCCAAAATCGCGTTTGTTATCATTCGCATAAAAATGTGTTTAGCACGTCTGTAAGGCGCAAGAAAAAAAAGTTTCCACGAAGAATAGGAAAAGTAAGAACAATAAAAGTAAATTGAAGTTGGATAGAATTTTCGCTTCGCGAGTTTTAGTGGCCGATTTAGCGTAACGAGTTTTTACCGCCTTTACAACTTTGCTGGTCTCGCAGCAAAGTTTGCACGGCACTACAATTCCTGTACTGATCTGGAGAACTTGCGAACTGTATACGACTAAAAATCTTAACTTATATTAGAAAACTGATAGCGCGAACGGTGTCTGAAAACTTACTTAATGAAGCAGAGTGGAGGTATTGAAAAGTAATTTTAATTTTCTTTGAAATTAAAAAAATCCAACAAATATTACATTTAAACAATACATTCTGCTATGTCTACTGATTTACTGTACCAAGCATAGTTTAGTAGCATAGAAGTAACAGACCAGCATTGTAACAAACATTTTAATCATTATACAGACGAAAACCGGCGCGTTGATCACAATATACTTTGCGGTATACGGCTGACTTTGACGAGCTATGAAAGTTGGCATCAACGTGGTCGGAACTTTGCTGTTTCACGAGGAGAGTTAGCTCATGAACTATGAGAACGCTGGGAGCCTACGCAACTCCAGTATTTTTTTAAAATGATCAGAATAGCAAACGAGCATGCGCGCCACCTGATGTTAAGTGGTCACTGCAGGAATTGGACAACCGCACCAAACCTCAACTAGGACGGAAGTCATATTTGAGGTTGTATATGGATGCGTTGCTACTCCTGAGGACTTAGTCGGAATGCCTCCTGTTCGGTGTCTTCTGCTTCACTACACCCGTCGGACGGGAATAAAGCAGTTCCCACACTGCTGTTCTACGGCAGAAATAGATGCAGCAGGCGTGCCATCGGCACAAAACCCTACCACAAATTAACATGAAAAGATCAACATACGAGCGTTCAAGCCTGATGTATAGTGATCACTGCAGTCCATGGATATCCATCCTTCCACACCCAACCTCGAATACTTTTTGTTACTTTGAATGTTACCTTACATGGGATCTCATAACTGAGGAAGCCAGGAGCAAACCTGTTTCAGCTCCGATAAGTACTTAAATAAGTAAGAGTGAGCCATCAAACATAATTAAATAACTGCATCAAAAGCCTCCACAAGAAGGTATAATTGAAACAATCTCGCTTTTACAAATGGAATTAGTGTGACAGTGATTTTTTTAAAGTCGAACCCTTGTTAGAAGTCTATACTTATACAAACTTTTTTTTTAATTTTCTTAAAAGATACCTCAAAAAAACCTTAAACGTACATCTTAGGAGACAGATCAAGGTACGTGAAACGCCAAACTCCCGGTCGCGCCCTCTCATGTACCTAATGCATAATGAAGGTACAGAAACCTATAGTCCACGTTCACCGTATTGAACACATAAGCATGCTGCTAAAACAAGCGAAAATTCAGGAGGTATTGTCATCATCTGGTATGCGTAGGTGTATGCGGAGAAACGTTTTATTGAACAAATCCCACAGTACCACAAAGAAGGTGCCTGGCACCTTATCAATGTTGTACCTTTTATTTTATGCTGACGATAGCGTGCGGCCACACATACGATCCTTCTTCACGGAGCCATTGGCCGAACGGTTCGGGCTTCCATTCTAGCCGTCCAAAACCGCACCCGTAAAGCCCCCTTTTAGTTTCCTATTATGACAGGCAGTAGCTTGTATGCGTAGCTTCCATCCTGGTCTGAGCTACAAGGACACGTCAACGTTGTACTTACCTACTTTCAAAGAATAGCATATTTTCTTAACACAGTTTGACTGTTTTTGCTCAGTCCCGTTTCCCGGTCTCATAAAGCGATCATAAATTGAGTTCGCCGAAGCGTTTTAAATTACATTTCCACAGGAGTGTCGCGGTCACCTCGTTATTGAATAAAAAGAAACGGCGTTTGCGAATGGATGCATAAATTTGTACGCTTTTTCCACATTTTCTGTATACTTTTTATGCTTTGAAAAAGTAATATCCAATTTCACGAATGAAAATCGATCAAAGTTTAGTAGGAAACACGTGAAATTTAGTTACGTTACGTTAGTGTCTTCCAAAACATAAAAAAACTTAAATATTAATAATTGTTTTGTGTTGCCTAGTAGTGGGCGATAGTAAATAAACAGCAATAATAAATAACAGGTCACACTCACAACCCCACACTAGGATTTAAGGCGTCGCGGGTGCCATGGACACACACAGAAACAAAGCACAAACACACAGACCAGGAACGGAAAATTATCTGCGCCGCTGGGAATAAAACCCAGGACTCTCCGTACAGTAGGCCGGCATGTTAACCACTGCACCATACGGGTCGTCAAATATTGAATATTATCTATAGCGGGGTTTAGTATAGCGGGGTGGTAGAGAATCTCGAGACGCACTTCTAATTAATCGAAATTATTATTTATAATTATTTGTAAATTATGTGCATATCAGAAATTAATTATCACTCGCTTCAATGATGAAGGAAAACGTCGTGAGTAAACCGGAAAATTATCCATAAGGTTCTCAAAGACATGTGAAGTGAATCCGCACTTGGCTAGCGCGGTGGAATCTACGGCTTTAACCATCTCTCCCTAAGACTTGTGTCCAGACCTAGGACAATAATGAAATAATGATGATGATTGTCCAATAACCTCGGCACCTATAAAAAAAATAGGTTGTACCCATAATTTCATAATGGTCATAAATGTCAAAAAATGTCAGTGTTCCCCGAACGGTACAACTTGACCCTTTTCAAAAATAGGGCGATTAGGCTATATGTAGACAAGCGTGCTTTTTAGACCATACCCGGTCTAAGGTTATGGTCAAACATTTGTTAACCTCAATAATAAATAAAAAAAAATCTGCTGAAATCCTAAATTTTTGGCAGTAAATCAAATTTCACTTCGATTGTGAGATTTCATAACGGTTTTTAATTTATTAGTAATTTATACTCTGAACAAACGCATAAGAGATATTTGTACAATCTAGCTTCCGGTGCCGACATCGTCGTATTTTTTTTGTTTTCGTTTTGAACATTCATCATCATCCCATTTTTGTCCCACTGCTAGATACGGATCTTCTCTCAGAGATTAGGGAGTTTAGGCCATAATCCGCCACGTTGACCAAGTGCGGATTAGTGGACTTCACATACTTTTGAGAACGTTATGGAGAACACTCAGGCATGCAGATTTCCTCACGATGCTTTCCTTCACCGTTAAAGCGAGTGATTTGGAAAATTTAGAATTTGGGATTTGAACCCAAGCCCAACTTAGCTCGTTCGAGATGCTTAACCACTAGGCTATCACTCACTTTTAAAGAAGACAACTTCTTTGAACATTACATTCTCAAACAGTTCATTCAAGTTACACAAGCTTGATAATTGCATAAATATGTAGTATCTGGACGTATACTCTAGTTACAGTTTACAAGGAAATGTCAGTTAATGACCTTCTAGTTTCAGTATCACATATAACCCATTTTTTTATTAAAATACGTCTTACCTTGAATTAGATACACGTTTGGTTTGAATTGTATGAATTATTATCACTCCTACGCACTATATGAAAAACAGATTTCGCACACCACAACGACCCTAACTTCGCAGCCGACAAATCCATAAAATGATATAATATATTCCGGGCACACGAATAGACTTGGTCGTTAGTAGGTACGTCACTCGAATAACTTCAGTAAGGGTATTTCAGACATAAAAGGAGCAGATTCGTGTGGGATTTAGCTAAGAATTTCGGTATCAGTCCGTTTCTTGTAAGCATTGGTCGTTGGAGGAAATAGATAGTCTCAGTACTATTTCTCGAGTTAACCAATTAATCTAAATCCGATCTAAATCTAGATGCAATACTTTTTCCGCTTCTTTTTTCCACACTATTATTCCGTGTCGTGGATGCCGTTAGCATACAAAAATACATACCAGAAACAGATATCAAAAACGTCATTCAAAATTGCCACGTTGAAAATTTCTTACATTACAGGCTTGCATTGCTGATCACGTTATAATACTATGCACATGTTAAATGTTACATCTGCTTATGTTGTTAACAAATAAATAGGTAAAAAATACGTAGGTAAGTGTTACAAAGCCAAATTTCTAAAATTATTAGAAAAAAAAATAAGATCATACGTTTTATCATCGTCATCTTGATACCCCTTAAAAGAATCGTCAGTATAACATTAAATACGTCTTTCCTATTGTAACGACGTGTTTAAGACTATCTTTAAAAGGAACATTTATCCCAGTGCATCACCGATTGACGTTGTTTTATAACAATAACAAAGTCCTTATTAAAAAAAAACTCCTAGTGGGCAATTCGTAGCTAAAACATGATTTGTCTTTTGGCATGTGTGATTAGGAACGGATTGGAGTAAGACACAACACATTTTATCTATGAAAAGCTTACTGAAAATTTCTTATTTTTTACTAATAAAGTAACTTAGTTAGTAAGTTACTAATAATAAAATACTCATTATGAATATTCAATTCTTCATTCTCAATTCAAAAACTCAACCTAAACCCGGGTCGGTTATGTGTGACGTGCCCTTAAAGTGTACCCGTATCTGAGCTCTCTAATGTTTTATTCGCTTTAATCTTCACGAGTGACTTCTAAATATTCACTTTGCAATGATAATAAATTAAGGAAAGTCTGGAAAATAACTTACATAAGGATCCAAACCAAGAGGATACTTTTTATGATGTTGGGCAATAGTTTCAAGTTAATATAGTTTTAGTAATGTTCTCAGAGTTATTTTTATAATTGTTTTTAGTTTTAAATATAATACTGTATGCGCTAATCTCAGATACTGCACATACACTATGATTTTCATTCGAATTTCTCTGCATTTTTAAAGGTTTTCTATGATGGATAGATTAATTCATAAGAAAAGTTTAGTTGTGGAAGGAATGTTTTGTATCAATTCGCCTACATATTTACAAAGCAACTAAGTCGCACCGCGCCGCCTGACAATGTCTGTACTACACAAATATTGTTGTGTATTGTGAATAAACTGTCGAATTATTCTATGGAAACGGAAATATTTTTGGGTACCCAAAGGCCCTCAACGCAACTAAGAAAGTAGTTGCCATTAATAGCCACCAGCCAGCAATGGGGAAGAAAATACGGAGGAATTTAAGAAGAATCTAAAGCACAGGATCTTCATTAACGGTCACTCACCGACTGCGCCCGACGTTGCAAATTAGGTTGTCTGTCTGTCTATAGATAAACAAGCGATAATTTGTTCAATATTATTCTATAGATACATCAGTCCTGTAGAAAAACTTATTAGATATATGATGTGTAAAATTGACGACCTAATACTGAAAATAGTAAAGAGCCAAATTATGAGTACCCGTAACCGAAGAGCATGCATGAAATCATTGATGATAGTTGAAGAAGCGAAAGAAGTATGTATGAATCGTAGAATTTGCGGTCTGTGGTATCTGCCTACCCCAATGGGAGACAGGCGTGAGTTTATGTATGTATGTAGATGTAGTAACTATATCTACCGGACTACCACTCAAAAATAAGTACATAATCAGTATACATATAACATTTTTTTTTAATTATTAGTTCATAACTTGTCCTCTTATTGTTGCTACATTTTCAGGATTATACATAATATAATTCGATAAAACGATATCGTGAGTAACTGAGCAAGTCGTGAGCAACTGTTAATTTTGTCGAAAAAAAACTCGAAATCGAAGGCTGTAATTACTCATTTTGAACGGAAAAAAGCAATTTATGGAGTGCAAATTACTAATTTGTTTTTGGTCGTATGCGGTACATTAATCATTTCTACTGATCGACAGTCGTTGATTACATATTAAACTTGCATTCAATAATCCACTAATTGTTGATTCGCGTGCTCACGATACGTAGCTACACTTCGTGGCCTTTGAACGCTACATAATACACTAGGGACTTTATACTAAGGTAAAATATTACGTCAGGTAAACTAAAAGCATCCTTTAACATATTACTACTACTATAGGGTAATTGTATATTACGATTTTATTTGTGTTAAACTGACGAAACTTTACTATCTTATTTAGAGTAGGGACACAGCAAAAGTACTTAGAACTATACGCCTTTGATTAGACATTATTTCATTTGGAATTGCAAGAATTTTTAATTGAAGATAGTTTTATGGTAATAGTCTTATGTAGAAGGCTCGCCTGCATCGGCACCACCGCTAAACTGATTTGTGACGCAAAGCAGCAGTTTAAAAACAACTGTGTTTTGGTATTTTAACTTAGACCTCTGTAAGGACTTGGGTCCTACTTGAGGTTCGATGTGGATGTCCATGGGCATCAGTCACTGCACATTTGATCATTTGATACAACATTGCAATAAATTCCAAATAAATTAAAACTTGCTCCATTCAATGCAGTTATTGCGGCACTAAATGTGACTAGCTTTAAAAATAGATCCGTCAAAAAATAGGAAAGTTACAAGAGGAATAATGTTTTCTCTGAAATCCCGAATGAAATATCCGATTTGGACCTGATTTTACAACAACGCCGGCTGGTCGTCCATCCGTAAATTGAGAGAAAAGCTTTCCTTACATCTCAGAACGTCGAGATCTGATGAAAACTGCATGTTCGAACCGAAATCAATAACTTAACAATTTTTTATATAGCTCGTTAATTTTCGTATCGTAAAGTAAAAAAATCTACTGTGAGATAATAATCTAGCACGTTACATATCTGTTTGAATCAACAAAAATAATATTTTTAAAGTCATTATAAATAATAAATAAATCAGTCAATACGCTGTCGCTTCAAATGAAAGATAAGAAATTAAAGACGCAATAAATAGCTGCATTAACAATTTTAAATAAGATAGAAACTTTAAAAAGAGGGTTTCTAAATACCCTTTAGATAACAAAAACTGAAATTAAACAAATAAATTACTTACAAGCAAATCGTTTTACCATTAATTACACTATCTTATCCATCAAACCATCGAAGAAAACACTTAAAACGAATTTTGGTTAAAGATAAAACATGCGCCTCCCAAACTTTTAAGGCCAATTCTTTATTCGCACGCGTCCTGGCAGTTGACTTTGCATAATAATGCAAACTATATTCAAGATGGCACAGATTTATGGTAGAAGTGGGTGTTAGGGGACGAATAAATATCTTACATGTCGCTTTATTCATCTTAGTAGACTACCACCACGACGTCTCTGCATATCAGCAGAACAACAGTAAACTATTATAACTGACCTCCCGAGTATAGAACGGCGCATTTTATAGAGAGCTCAAACTAATTATGCTGTACGTATCTTGTTGAAAGTTTTCGGACTATTTAAGTCTTACCGTATGCATTTAAACTTTAACATTCCAATTCAAATCTGCTTAACAGATTCGTGTGATTGGCAAACAAACATGTTGTAGTTGTCAATGAACACAGAAATGAATGTACTGTAGATGTTTATGGCAACTGATTCTGTCATCTCCTAAACCTACAGTGGTTACCATGCAGGCCTACTGTTCAGAAGATTCTACGCTCGATACGCTGCATAAATCTAAACGGTCTTGGTGTTTTTGTCTACGGTCGCACTTTTGAATTTAATTTTTTTTTAACCGTAGTAATTTTCTTTTAAATCGAGTTTAATAAATAACAGTATGTCATACAGTTGTAGATACGCTGCACCCATATGTTGTACGTATTTTATAGAGTACATTATTTCATCAGCTGATAACTCAACAGTTTATTTTTTACAAGGAAAGTTGGAGATGCATAAATAGCAATTTTTTCACTTTTTTTCACTAAGAATGCGTTATTAATACTTGTCGAGTAATACAAACAGTCTGTCTTTGGGTAATGAAATAATATCCACGTTTAATGTTGCTCTGTTCCATCACGTTGGAATCAGGAAAGGGATTTTCATAAAGCATAATATCTCGCGGTTTTCCTTATAAATGAGCCTTAATAAAAACAAATAATACAAACGTCATGACCCGAGCAAATGGAAGGAAAGCAATTGTATCTCTCGTCATATTTTTTAATTTCGTATCAACAAATCTAAGCTGTTTTTCTTCTGAGATTCTGCAATCATTTACAAAAGCTTTTGAGATGTTTACTAATTCTGTAATTCGTTACATTACTTTTTCGGTTTAATAATGGTTTTTGTTTAATAATTTTAATGTTTAGCTTTTATTAAGCGAGACCGTTTTTTGGAAAAAAGAGTACGCATTAACTTCTTCTGTTAACGTAAATGGTTTTAATGGAAAATCTGAAGGGCTTCTAATAATTTCAATTCAAAGATAATTTTTACTTTTTTATTTTGTTAACGGAATAGCAAATGAGCATGCAGGCCACTTGATGTTAGGTGATCAATGCGGCTTATGGACATCCACATCAAACCTCAACTAGGACCTAAGTCCTATCTGTGGTTGTACATGGATGCATTGCTACTCGTGAGGACTAAGTTGTAATACCTCCTGTCCTGTGCGATCAAACCACAAAAAACTCAATTAAAAAGTGGATTGAAAACTCCAACACAACCGCAGCGTGCTGGGATATTCAATTATAAATGCGAATGGCATACATTAATGAATCTTATAAATTAATTCATTTTATATTTATTATTTATCTAATTAATGAAATTTAATTAAACTATTTCAATTTAACGCAGTTTTTGAGCTTAAGCATATGCATTTAAGTTCAGCGGTTTTATGTGTCAAATTGTCAAGACACGACCCGTTACAAATTTATAACAGTATCTATTGACAAGACTAGCTAGCTATGCTGTCGCCGCATCAGTGAAGAAATACATTTGCCATTTGAACAGACTTTCCATGTTTATAATAGCCAATGGTACACAGATGTCAAACTGTATTCTGCTTGACCAATTTTATTCAAACTGATGGCAAAACTTTTACGACATATGTACAAAGTTTCAACGCAATCGGAAGAACACACATAAAGGTTAATTTTTAAATATCAGATGACTAAACTTTCGAAAGTAAACTTTCGCCTGCGACATTATGGCTGCATATAGGTACATAAGTAAGGAAAAACCTTTACCGTTTTAATGGACCTCCTGTGTATACGACGCTCTCTCTAGTGAGACCTAACCACATTTACAAGTTTAGCTGCATCAATTTTGTTAAAACTTCAGGGCAATATTTAAAGGAGAATTTTAAATTGTAAAAATCCCGAACTATCGAACAACGATACAAACAGACCAATAAAAAATCAAATCAAAATTGTATCCAGTTGAGAGATGAGACCACCTACGATACGTTAAAGTAACTTTAACCACGCTATTCCACGCTAAGTAACATTAAGTTGAATACATTAATCAGCGTGATGGATGTCTCAGGCCTCCCCCAGCAGCGGTGGAACACCCATATCCAGCAATGGGATTACGATAATGGCTGTTACGAAAAACCATTAAAGTAAAAAATATTTTAGTGCATTTATTGAAAAAGATCAAACTGTAATTTCAGTAGTCAGCGGATATGACGGTGAACGGTCGAAATAACTCAGCAGATTAGACGCGAGTCGAGATAACACACCGTTGAAATATTGTGCAAGTGTGCAAATCTGTTTTTAATTAAGGAATGATGACGCAGTATATAAGCCTACTGATTGAGAATCTTGACCGAATTTCGAATGGTGGAACATAGCCTGAACCTTCTCATCTCTGAAAAGAGACTAATTCCCAGTAGTGGGACAATTTATTAATGATATAAAAACCATGAGGAAGTGTATGGGAGATTAAGGAAATGTGGCATTTTGAAGATAAGGTGGGTTCAAAATTCAACATCATCGAATTCCCTATCAGCGACCATTTCGCTTTTCTAATGTCAAAATCGTTCTTGCAAATAGAACAAAATGAAAAATAAGGACATACACAAGTTCATTCGCTTGCATGCATATAAAGATTAATAACAATGCAATATAATAGACCACTATAATAAAAAAAACCTAATCGTGAACCGGACTGAACATAACTGCACCGAATAAAACCAAACAAAGGCTAATCAAATTGAGCCGAAATTAAATTAATCACGCCAATCGTATATAAATTAGCGAGCATGCTATCTGATGTTAAGTTGTCTCAGGGCTATATTGGAATGGCGTCTATCTCAGTAACTTATTCTTAAACAATCAAATTAAAACACCAACAAACAAAACTGCTTATAAATCACATAATTTCTGCATTTCGGATTTCCGTTGCAAACGCTGTAGTGCGAATCAGCAGCTGGATATTTGCAGCGCGGCGCAAACGTGATTCAAATACCGATCAGTGTTATGATTAGTTTGTTCGACGGTTTACCCTTCTGTGCCACTGCAAGCGGCAAGCGATAAGCGAAATATAATTTCGGGTCGGTAAAAAATTAAGAAGAAAAATATCCCTCATATTCTCGAGAGAAAGTGGGTCTAATTTAATATTTTCCTGCGTAACCTTAAAAGAACATAAAAACTACTTACAAAATTATTTGATTTCACATTTTTACAGAATTAGAAGTGGCGGCAGTTATACGTAAATCTACCTATCATATGTTTTCTTAATAAGAATTTCACAATTTCCAGTGAGGCCTTAAATCAATTTTCCCCTACAATTCACTATTCGTCTCTCGGTAGTAGTAAAACAAGTCCCTTACGATTAGTTGGTATGACGGCTATTAAGTTAAACGAGCGTCGTATGTAAAACATGATGACGTTAATCGGAAAAGTGATTACCCGAGTCCCAAAAGGAATAATTCGTTATGAGGAGGGTACATACGAGTACAACATACTAAATAACAACATACTATATAACGTCTATAAAAAATTCGTTTATGTGAAATGAATTCTATAGATAGTATAAAACAATGTCGCTTTTCCGTGCGTTATGTATTTCTAACTGCTTGATAAAATCTTATATTGATTTAATTATCTTTAAGGGAAGTTCACGAGAATGGTTTACGGGTATAATAAATATTTTATGTACTGATTATAGAGAAAAATCAAAGCGAAAATTTGTAAAAAACAGATTACTATATACCTTATGAAATGTAGTCTTACAATAAACGTTGCCAGAATATTTTTTTCAGATGATTCTATTGAAATTTTATTCCTATTTGTCGACCAGCAAATAAGGATACATACACGTTATGGAACGAAATTTGAAAGCAATCTAAATATTTAATTGCACATTCCTTTATTAAAATAAAAGTAAAGCAAAAAATCCATATGTACATACTTGTAATAAATCATTCTCAATACAACATGTTTTATAACACGTGACATTTATTCGACATTTTACGAATTTTTGAACAAATTGCATTTACGGTTTCGCAATCAATCATTATTATCCGAATCTGATTTACACAATGGGACGCATTGGGGGTTGATTTATAAGTTCCGTTGCTACAATAAACAGTAACCACGAACACACGCGAAATATAAATAATGTGACAACAAGAATTTTACAAGCGGTTTTGAGAAAATATTCGCTTAAAAATATTATTTTAAAGTCAATATCAGATGAATTTAACTTAACGTACCAGTAGTTATATTAACCGGAAGATAAATATTCAAAGAATTCACATTGCAAAAATAGATTAAAATAAAAAGTTGGAACTGCAATACGGCAAATTGAGAGATAGTGGAAAAATGCTAAAACCCGTAAAAAGATAACGAAGTCGGCGTTGCATATGTAAGTAAAAATTCTTTAAACTGCACAATTTATGGACTAAAATACGAAATGTAAAACTTTAAACGGTAAAGCAACTTTAGCAACTAGCTTTTGCTCGCGACTGTACTAAACTGCGTGGCAATTAAGTTTTTCTGTTCTTGATTTATTACTTACTGTCTTTCAGAAATAATCCTATAAAACATTAATAATCAAAATAAAAGTTTATCTATCTACATTGTACTAACGACCAACGGTTTTAAGGTTTAGGCTTATGTGAGTCAGAGCTTGATGAATATTCTTAAGAATGATTTTGTAAGAAAACTAGACTTCCGCCGGCGGTGTTGTCGCCTTATCCATCCCTTCTCACTCTGAAAGAAGATCTGTGCCCATCAGTGGGACAATATGGGTTGATAACGATGATATGCTTGTAATCTGAAAGTACGTATCACTAAAATTTATTCAATAACTTTTTGCATGATTGGTGAACAAACATTCGAACAGACAAATAGAAACATTCTCAAACAAATGATTAATGGTTAGAGACCTCTAACTAAATAGTCGCCAGCAGTTTTCTTTTATTACATTCGATATACCTAGAGGCACAGGGTGGTGCCGCCGCAGGCGAGCCTTTGTCATAAGACTCTACCACCATCAGCTAGCCAACTAAATAAATATATAAATTTTATGACGCATTGAGTTGTTTGCATTTTTTTTACAGGACGAAATATAATAATGTATTTCCTTCGATATATATTATTATGAAGTCGCTTATGGCCGTCGTAGTAATAGGCTGCAGCTTATGCAGTACCAGTAATGATCTACTCGTATGTTTGCACTAATGAGACGAGAGTTCGGTGTTAACCACAAGCTGTGCGGTGCATGTGGGTGGTCCGGACCTGCTTACAGTACATTAGTAGTATTAGTGCTATATCCATTTAAAGTACCAACACATTCGTTTATTTTGTTGTTAAATGAATAAAATACATATTTTAAAATAAAAAATCTAGTATAAAATTATTCAATTTCCATAACGCTTAAAAGATTGAACCGCTCATAATACTAAAACGATGACATATTTCTGCGTAGATTAAATAATATAAAAATTAATTCTTCGCCCGTTAGGCAATAAGGTAATGTTATTAAAAGAAAAGAATCTCCTCAATGACGTGACAAAAAATCGGTTGATTACTGTAAAAGATTATGTATAAACGTTGAAGGAAGATATCGTGAAAAACCAGCTTGCCTGTATGTGAAGACCGCCAATCTTCAATTGGCCAGCGTGGTGGACTATGGGCTCAACCCTGTCACCTTCGAGAGCAGACCTGTGCCCATGAGTGACACACAAGTAGGTTGATGATGATGATAATATGTGGTCTAGGGGTGGACCTGGTTCAACTCTGATAGGAGTTCCGTACGACCTACTATACCGATTTACAAAATTATCATCATAGTGCTAGGTAGTCCTCGTCGCTTCAGTACGTTCCGAATGACAAATACGTGGCATCCGTTAATTATCTAAGTTCGTAGCCGACCTAATGGCTGCAAGAGTCCGATAACGTATTCGACACATCTAGGTACTACGCTAACCTGAATTACCTCATTGAAAGGTATAGAAGCATTAATCCATCATCAACCCATTACTGTTTTACTGGTCTAGGAGGGTCTCCTTGAAGAGATGAGGGGGTTAAGGCCATAGCCCACCACGCGGGCCAAATGCAAATGGCTTTCTTCACATGCTTTTTAGAGCGTTATGGAGAACTCTTAGGCATACAGATTTTCTCGCGATGTTTTTCCTTAACCGTTAATACAAATTATGATTAATTTCTAATAAAAAAACCCTGTTAATATTTACCATTTTCATGAAGACTGCTTTAGTGAATCCTGATCATCAACCTACTACTGCCATACAAGTCCCCCTCTCGGGTGCATCAGGTGAATAGAATGGGAAAGCTTCTTCATCAGCTTCTGCAGTCCAAAAAGTTACTCTGCTACCCACAAAAAAGTTACGTAACCCATCTTAACTGTTACTATTATTTGACCATTGTTAAGTCATTAAGTTCCAAAAGACAAATATAATACTTCCGTTTATTTAAATACCCACGATCACTGTCTAATATGAATTGATGGTGGTAGAGTCTTATGTCAAAGACTCGCCTGCGGCGGCACCACCGCTACACCTATTTCTGCCGTAAAGCA
>DWKW01000374.1:0-17504 GCA_018250115.1 Doberes anticus | reverse complement strand
TTAGACTGCGAAAAAGTTGAAGCCTACCTAAACCTACAAATGACCCTAATTTTATGTAAATCCTAAGTACAAAATTGGTACGATGTCCCTATCGCATTATTTTACAAATAGCTAAGTCTGATTAAGCAAACCTTAAAATCCCGCTCAAAACAAAAAATTGCAAACATCACTAAATAAAGTATCCCTTTCGAATCAGGAATTACTACGGATATTCCCCATAAGATTGAGAGTCACTGGCCACACAAAAAGAGATCGAAATTCCCAGATAGTCGCAGCATCAATTTGGGTGAACGGTTTAACATTAAAAATAAATTAAAGAAAACCATTGGGATGTCCAGAATTCCTACAAAACGACTGTTTTGTTGGACAAATTCATTAGAACCGATTAAGACGAATTTGTCAAGAATCTTGTCTACGAGCACATAATGTATGCAGATATTTTACTGTCAAATAACGCAGATCGTTGGTATGAAATGCTGCTTTTAAAACTTTCCGCCCGCAATCTGATTGCTGCACATCAGTAATCATGAGTTTCGACGGTGGTAGAGTCTTATGTCGAAAGCTCGCCTGCGGCGGTACCACAGGCTCACCTATTTCTGCCGTAAAGCAGCAGTGTGATAACTGCTGTGTTTCTGTTTGAAGGGTATAGCTTGGCAGGAGACATGGTACAGGAGGGAGTCCAACTTAGTCCTCAGGAGGTCGCATCCACATAAAAACACAGATAGGACTTTCGTCCCATTTAATAATAATAATAATAATTTATTTAAAGTTTGATACGGAAGTCCATGGGCTGCAGTGAACACTTAATAACAGGTGATCAATCGAAATAAGAATTACGACGTTAAACAACGCATTTTAAATGTTTTTTTTACAAAAGTCTTAGGCTTTTGAGGCGTTTTTCCGGCAACGTATGTAAAAGTTGGTACGCCAATGCCACGCCTGGACATCTTCACGTTCTTAAATTTACTGCGTATTTAAACACTAATTTAGAACACCACATACTACTGCTGGTTTTCGGAAAAAATTGATACATAATATTGAACAACATTGCAAAAGAAAACTTTTTTTTCTTTCTATTTGGATTCACCAATTATAAACTGATATGAATTGGCCTCTCACAGTTTAAAGGCATATAATAAATAAATAAGTAACGGGTCTCCTTTAGAGATGAAAAGAGGTTTACAGCCCACCGCGCTGGCTAACTGCGTATTGGTGTACTTCCCGTGCCTTGGAGTGTACGGATACAGTTTAATCTCAGGCATGCAGTTTTCCTTACATTGTTTTCCTTCCCCGTTAAAGTAAGTTCATCAGTAAGATCATTCATTTCCAATACGACCACAATTCCGAAAAATTATAGTTACTGTGCGTGCTGGTATTCGAACCCCAGGCAATCGGAGCGAGAGGTTACCACTAGGCTACCACTGCTCTAATATTATAATATTAGTATTGTTACTGTATATATTGTATTATTATCATATTAAAATATAGATATTTATTCATCAACGTATTTACAAACCTTTTACATGTAACCAAAATTGCAAGCTATAAAGTTAAAATTCAATTTCTCGGTCCTCAATATTTCGCCAAAACAAGTTTATCAATTCCGTGCGTGTTGTAATAATTTATTTAATACAGCCATAGGTATCTGCAGGTGGTTTGACAGGAAACCGAAAAATCTAACGTGGAATCACCGAGTTAATAAGGAAACATCTGTCGATACGAAATCGATCTACCTTAACTACATCGAGGATTTTATACAGCGTTTCGTCACGGAGAGGAGCAAGTTTCCTCACTCACTGTAATCAGAATAACCAGCGAGAAAACGAGACCGGTAGCCGGTCGCAAACAAGAGGAATAAGGACAGGTTATGTATAAACCACTCACGCAGAAGTAGACGAAGATAGCCTTACGGGGCAATCGATTAGTGTGAAGGAAACCAACGTCAGTATGGGTGGTCACCCCCCACAGTTGGTCGATGACCATAAAAATGAGTATAAAATTGAAACATCAATATAATAAGCAATCAACGTGGCTCAGACCAGACCTAATTATACAGGGCGAGCGTACGTTATAAATTACTTCGGTACCAAATATACAGTTTGATTCAAAATCGAGTGTTTGATCTTTTGAATGGCCGCGTTTCATTGCGTCGGATTGGGCATTGTAAGCAAGTAACAATACTAAGTTAAAATACCCATATTTATAGAAAATGTTACAGACAGATCGAAATACTCGTAGCTGTTACTAGGGGAAATAATGCGGTATTAACAATTATTAAAATTTTGCGAAGTATATTGAAAATTAATGTAACTGTTTTGTTTCAGATGTTATTAACTCAATTACTATGAAATTAACTAAATGTTATTTAGTTAGTTAGTTAGTAAAGGTTCACCTATAATTATTCCATTTCTACGTTTTTAACTACGCCATTTATAGAAATGTAAAGACATTGAATATATTTTTGAAATTCTAACTAATATTGACTATACGAGGTTTCTGAACCAATTTTTTATTTTTACTTTTGTCTGTTTGTTCACTTACATATTTGTTCGCCAATGATGCAAAAACTACTGTATACATTTGTGTACAAATTTTACAGTTTAAATGCATATAGTTAGACTAAATACAGGGACAAGTTTGAACAGGATCGGTACGAGTGTGTAGAAGAGCTGATTCCTAGTTGTCACAAAAATTATACTTACATTTTTAATTGAAAGAAATGAAAGAAATTCACCCAATTTACAGTATCAACCATATATTTGGTCTTTCAGCCCCTATAATTTGAATTTATTTCTTAGAAAATGAACTGATTTATATTAATCTATTTGAGATCAATATTATTTCTAGTATGACAAGTTACCGCCGACTTGGTTTGGGTCGTCTCGGATGTAGGTACTCATTGTCACAGATTACTGCTGATATCACTGTCATCATAAGAGGCACAATTAGGTGATAACGACATAGACTACTAATCATTTTCTACTAATTATCTTTGTCGTTACTATCTTTACCTTATATTTTTCTTCTGCCTGGTATCGGGGCATAAGTCAAACTTGTGATAACATTTTTTCTTGGCTTTCTAATTGTTTTTTTTAAGTCTTTGGAATTCATCGTACCATTTCAGGTATCAAGGAATTTACTACTTAATATATTATTTACTAGGGTATTAGCATGTACGTGTGTTTAAAATTGGATTTTTGGATGATTTAAAGTCTTGACTCTTTCAAAAAATTTGAATTTTTGGTGAATTTTGAAGGTTCGTTTGTAATGAGTAGTATTTCATCCTCGAAATAACGATAGTATTTACTTAGAAAGAAATACCAATTTGTAAAGAATTATGTTATATTACATATAATGAGGGTACATGCAAAATATTAACATCTCGATATCACATGAGTGGATTCGTGCAAGGAGCAAATTGACTAAATCTACCTAACACATTAGTTACTTTTGCCACAACTACTGCTATACCGCACTACAAGGTAGGTACTACCCACTGTTTCTTATATTTATTGTAAACTTAACAAACAGGCAAATGAGTGGTGCTGGCACCTGTTGTAAGTGGTCACCATCGCCTACCGACATGAGCAACACCGGGGGTACCTCACCTCGACTTTGAAGGAGGGCTCTTTTTGCACCATTCTTGAAGAACCCCTATCAAAATTCCCTCAGAAGTAATGCCTCAGAAGGAAGATTGTTCCACTTCTTACCACGTTCCACTACTTAAGTACACGTAGGTGGCAAAAAGGTGTATCGAAACAATTTACCCAAGTTGTATGTTTCTTAAATATAATAAAATCTTTGAATTCAATTTTTACTAACTTTCCGACATTGGCAAATTGCAAAATCGTATTAATTTTTCAATTTTTTTGGTACTTTTGGACAAAACTTAATTAACAGACGAATTACAGACATTAAAAAGAACTTTAAAGGATACGTAATCGAAAAAATTAATATGTCACCGTCGTTTTGAGACGATGGTTCCGTGTCGACCGACCCATTTTCAATTAATTTATGTGCAAAATATAACGATGTATCGTAAACTATAGCACTGTGGCGCTGTCAAATTTCATTATATCCCATTAGACATTTTTTTAAATCCTGTCGTAAATTATCGTATCATAATTGCTTTGACTAGAATATTTTCCTAATAAAAAAATATGTATTTTTGTGAACACACTATGTATACGCAAGTTGTCATAACTGGCCAGATAATGTGTGTGATTAAATTTCGGCTCCCCGGGGCAGTAGGTGCCGTGGTCTTCGTCTGTTGGTTTTTCTACCTTACTCGTACCTTTTCTACCTTTTTATGGTTAGTTTTTTGAAGATGTTGCTATTTTGCAAATATTATTTTAGAAAACTTTCATAGATATTTTTACTTCGAAATATTTAAAACTAAGTAGCGTTTAATATGCGTAACACAGTATAAAAAAGTATAATTAAATCTTTATGTAAATGGGTTCTGAATTTAATCTACTTTATATATTGCTAAAGCTTAAGCTTACTTTACTTAAACGGGTACCTAATATAAATTGTTTAAAATTACATCTCATCGAAAAATGTCCGTAAATCATCGGATTACATTTCCACAACAAAAATCCTAAAATAAGGAACGTCCATAAAATTCTAGTCAAAGAGGTGATCTCATCACGATCTCGCCGATTCCCATAATTTACGACTCTCGGTGATAATTACTCGTTTAGACCTTGTATTAACCTCAGGTTGCCACAATCTAAAGGCTCATTCAGACGCTTCAATTTTACACTCAATCATCGAATGGGCGGGCTCTGATCCCAGAAGATCACATTTTCCGTCTCAGCTAAATTGTACGGGAATGAAAGCCTGAAAATGTTGCCGTCGGAAATCAAATAATTTGATAATCAAAAGCAACATTTAAATGTATGGATGGATCCTTAGTCGGAATATAAACGGCCAAGTATTATCTGTGTGGATGGGATTTTGTCTTCTAATATTTAGTTAACTCAGCTCTGTAAAGAATTTAAGATGTATTTAGATTTATTCCGATGGACCTTTCACGAAAATATCCTAAATATTTAACAACATAGGCATTTACTTCTGGAGGCTTTGTTAAGGATATCAGTTCTTGAGATGTAGGTATACGTTTTATTTTTAACTTTACTAGGCTTGTCCTGCGGTTTCACCCATCAACCAACAATTTGTATCTCATAGCTGAGCAGAGGTTTCCTCTCAGGGAGTGTTCAGGCCATAGTTCAACATGTCCAGCATGGACCATTGCGGATTGGTGGGTCATACGTGTCTTTGAGAAACTCATATAGAACTGTCTGGCATGCAGGTTCCTTCACTATAATTTCCTTCACCTACGCACATAGTTGTTGTTTAATTCATATGTTTGGATCACGTCAGTAAGTAAAATATTTATGGGTGACTTGTGGGCATGTCCACACAACCCTAGCTAACAAGGTGATCAAATTGGACAGTTGTTATGGTCCTGGTTTCTGATGATTTATTGCTCGTTGGGCGATAATTACTCGCTTAGACCCCTGGGTCACCTTCCTGTGAGATAATTTAGTGTATGTGACTAAATTAAAATGTTTCTAATTTTAATTTAGTTACTTGAAGACTTTTGCTATAGAACATTGGGTCAAAAAAGCAGGTACACAAATTTACGCAGTAAATATAAAAAGGTAAAAATCTCAAGACATAGATAGAACAATACTTGGATTAAAAATGTAACTTAAAGTTTATTCGTCTTCGCACAAGACCTTATTTTTAGGCTCGTTCGCCTAAATAATTTTACGTGACAGAAATTAAGTCTGGCTCTGGTTGTGGATGTCCATGGGCTGTGGTGACCACGTAACATCAAGCGGCCTACATGCTCGTTTGCGTAATATACTAGTTTAAAAAAAACATGGACACCGTTGAAAAGATCAAGACAAAAACAACGCGCCGCCATTACGGAGTTCTTAGTGGATTTACACAAAGAGAGACATTATCCACGAAAGCGGAGTCACGAGCCGGCAATTTGATAGCGATCGTGGTATACATCGATACTACAGCCACCCACGACTCGGCTTGAAGTGACCCGTGATGGCATGAGTTATGGTGCCGGAGATCCGGCCGATTGCCAAATTTGCCGGCCAATTATAATACAGTAGGTTATTAAGTAAGGAATAGATTTTTTTTGTACGCGTGTCACGAAAACATGGGTAATGTTTGAGAAAATTTCAGATATCTGTATTGTATATTGGAAATATTTTTGAAAAACTGAACCATATCTCAGAATCTCAGACCTCAGACAACTACCCAGCAGATATCATAACAGATAGCAAGAAATGGGAGTTTTTTTACTGTTTGTCTGTTCGTTGCCAATCACGCAAAAACTGTTGCGGAGTTTTCAATGGGACTTCCACGCTTAATTTTTTTTTAGTTAGGAACAAAATCGATTGAGTATTACATGAGACATAGCCTTACATCTCCGTAGTATGCACAGCAATATAGACGAGAAGTATATTCATTTATTTATATTTACTAAACCTAAGCAAACAGGCAGACGGGCCACCTGATGGTAAGTGGTCACTGTATAGACACAAGCAACACCAGAGGAGTCGGAGAGGAGAAGAAGAGCTCTTTTAGCATCTTGGAAGTATTGCTACTCCTGATGACTAAGTTGAAACGTCTTTTGTCTAATATATACAGCCGCACTTTCACACCAAAACACATCAGTTTATCAGTCACAATGCTGTTTTACGACAGATGTACATAGATGCAGAGGCAAATACTCCACGAGTGTGTTTATTCATTCATGATTGAATTGATCGGATTTGGAGAAGGCCTATAATCTACACCCAGATGACAAAATCTTAATATATGATATATGTATATTGAAAACAAAACATAACAAGTAGGTACCTAAAAATCAATTTGAACTTGAATTGAATAAGCTGTATTGTATAAATAATCAAAAGTTATTCAAAGTCGATTAAACAGACTTTAAACGAACACAAATCAATACACGGGTTTTAAAAGATTTTAAGCAAATCTATAAACACGTACAAGCGATGTCGCAACGTACAAAGGTAAGGTCATTCAAAAGCATTCGAAACCAAAACGAGTCTGTCATCAATCCCATTATCTCGTGAGGACGCAGCCACCCAGAGCGACGGATCTGTAATATCTATATTTACTTCTAATCAGTTACACTATGATTATACGTCAATTTGCCGCGTCCAGTATATTATTTATATTTTTAAACGCGCACCAAACTCGATAATAAGATGGGATTGGGAGTCACGAACGTGAGTTTGTTTTAGCTGGAACAGAGTAGTGGAGTAAGTCAGTACTTAAATGTTTCTATTTTATTGGTTGTTTCAGTGATTGGATAATTTTATATTTAATTGGATATTATCAAACTATCAATCGGCATTGTAAAGGAGGTTTTTTGTATAATTGACAAAAATGTAGGAAAAGGTGGGTAAATCGAGGTATTATGGGTCGAGAGGAATAACAAATCGAATATTTGGTACCACGCTCATAAAATAGTCTTGAAGTTGGTTGTTTTTTTTCGTGATGCTTTCCCTTCGTGGTGATAAAAATCCGTAGATATTGTATTAATGTCTTCGAAAAATTATTATTCAGCATGAAATAATATCTTTATAAAACATTAAAATACAATAGTCATTATTTTCATTGTATAATAATTAAGGTAAAAATATACAGCTGTATTCATTTTTCTACAATTAGATTGACGATTACCTCTTACAGACTGCCATTTATAGATTGCACTGAAGCTAATGAAGATCTAAAAAAACGTAAAGCAATATTTCAGCTTACTGAAAGTTTTTAGGTCCTCTCCACACCACTCGCTGTGCGGGGCGCCAGGTGATAATGTGGCGATCGCCCCGCCACCGCGGGCGATTTCTATCGACGTGTTCGTGAATGATTTATGTTCAAACTGCCTCCATTACATAGTTACACTTGTACTAACTATATCGCACTTAACTTTGTTGGCAGTGTACGTTTGTGATTGTTTAGAGTACTAGGGTACCTACTTTGATTTTTTTGTTACCTTAACGTAGTATTAGTGTTAAGTGGTTCCCATATATGTCACTGGTCGACTATCGACCCTCAAATAGACCCTCAAATCAACTCATTTCTGAAGTCGTACGGGGATGCTTAGTACCGAGGACTAAGTAGGAATGCCTTCTATCCAGTTTATTCTGTCTGACCACACTCATACCTATGTCAGCCGATGAAAATCGGATTGAAAGCAATAATTCAAAAATCTCAAATTTTCGAGGCGGAAAGTTAAAAATTCAATCACCTAAGTGGGGGTGTAAGGGGGTCCTTAACCCTCACCTCCCCTTCAAAAGGGATGGAGACGTCACGCGAGCGAGCTTACATATTGCATCTTTACCGACCCCCGCTTGGACTAATGTTAGCGAAAATCAATGATTACAATGTACGGACAGCAAAATTCAATTCTTACTGGAACTAAAATATAATATAAAAATTAAATAATAAATATTTTTGTCACTGAATTACTCAAATATGACTGTACCGATTTAAAATGAAATTCTGCAGACTATTAATATCATGGATTAGCATATAGGTATCCTTATCCCGGCCAAACAATGTTTTAATAATAGAAACCTTAAACGATCTCAATCCATTTTTTTGTTTACATTAGAGTAGTGGCAATCGGCCTGTAAGGAAACCTGACGTTCAGTGGTCATAAGGCCAAGGATATTCAAATCCAATATCAAATTGAAATTAACTCTACCTGAATTCATACGTAGATGCGTTTTTATTCGTAAGAGCTAAGTTAGCCTCTGTTTTAGATTAGTTTTCCTAGTTTCACACCAGAAATAAGCAGCGTAATGCGTTTCTACAGGCAGTACAGCCTGTCTGAACAGGACTTTAGTCCTATTTAAAGTTGTACGTAGACGACCATGAGCTACTGAAAGTTTCTTCTTCTTCTTTTTTAAATAGTATTAGAAATATTTTTTGTGCGATCAGTACTTTAACCTAATGGCCCGGTCACGTTACGTGGCTTGCGTACAATACACACCACCCTTCGTACCATCGAACTGCACATTTCTTTTGTCATGGAGTTGCCATGTGCCACGACTTTACTGAAATGATATATAAGAAACTTGAAATACTGTCCAGTTGTTGGATTTTATTTCTTTAGAAGCGCCGAAGTGAGTGTTAGCCTAGTGATTAAGCATCTCGACCTAGCTATAGTGGTCTTCGAAACCCAGCACGTACCTCTATTTCTAGAAATATTATCTGTTCTAAATTTTAGAAATTAAATAATTGTTTTCGAAGTTTGAGATTGTGTTTAAGATTTATTTATTCAATCTGTTTTAGTACTTATTTTACATATACTTACATTTGCAAGTTACTTGTTAATTTTGCAAATCGATCGTCGCCCAAGACTGAAATAAAAATCATAAATTTTATAGAGAGGGGAGCCGACCACAGATATAAACACAATGATTAACAATTTAAACGTAAATTCGTTACAAAGCGTCCAAATATTTATCACACTCTATGTTACCTATAATGTTTCAAAAGGGTGGTAAGCCACGTGCCTTATACGATTAGGGTAAAAGATAACCAATTTAAAATGAGCCTACCCTCCTCCGAGACTGAAAGAAACCGTGGATACAAACGGGGGATTCCACAGTGGCATCACGGATCGAGAAACATTGGTTGCTACGCTACAAAAGATTTGATTTAATACGTTTAAAATTTATCACTGTCTGGTTGTTTGTGGATAAAATTAGATTTGGGATATTATGAAGTGGTCTTTTATGATCTGGATGTACCAATAAACTTTACGGCGTTCCTAATGGAAATGTATGACGAATTATCTCTCGTACATGCAAAATCAATCAGAGTTCAAATTTAGTAATTAGGGACACTTCAACATAATAAAAACTACTCAACTCTTACTCATTTAGATTAAAGCTAAAAGCTGTCAATAAAATGTTTACGATGATATGATAATTACTACGGTAAGTACTAAGACAGTTAAATGCAAAAGCGAAAATAAATGTAAAATACCTGCCTCAGATTTATCATCATATACTTACACAGAACTACATAATATATTTACGCTTTTTTTGTTGTTATGAAAATGGCATTCAATGGCAATGTACAGCACATTAACTTAATATAATTAAGGTAACTATTTTTTTATGTCAACAGATTAACAAACGAGCATGCCGATGTTAAGTGGGCACCATCCCATGGACAATTGGAAATCCACATCAAACCTGAACTAGGACGGAAGTCGTATCTGTATGTCGATGTGTTGCTAATCCTGAGGACTAAGTTGTAATGTAATGCCTCCTGTCCAGTGTCTTCTAAAGTTACGGAAGGCATTTTAAGTCCTCCAATCCACAATTGGCTTGCGAGTTTCTATAATATTTTAAAAGGCATCCGCACTTGCCATAGTGGTGGACTGTGGTATGGTAAACCCTCTCATCTCTGAGAGGACCAGTGCGCAGAAGTTTGACAGAGTTGCGTGTTATGGACTAAGTGTTGTATAGTAGATAGTAGTAGGTAGAACGATATATATTTTAGATTTGTCTGTACAAAATTTACACTCCATAATTATACAAATAACGTTTGTTATCAGAAAATTTTGTAATGAGGTTCTGCAATTATGTCGCTAAAAGAGTCTCCTTCCAAACCGGTAACGCATTGGCTCCTCTGGTGTTGCCCATGTCTATAGGCGACGGTGACCAATTAACATCAGGTGGCCTTACCATTAACAGCCACTAGTACACATATAAATATAAAATAAAAATAAGAAAAATAAAAATCTGTCTGCAGTGCAGCAAAAATTCATTTCTGTATCGCATAATAAAAAATGTAAAGCAAAACTATTAAGTGATGTTCCCTACTCCCATCTATTTCGTTAGGGGAGAAGAGACAAATTATTATTTTCCATAATATCATCACACGACTATTACCCGTCGCCATCGGCGCGTGACCAAAAATTATTAGTCATTTTATTATTTTTTGCACGTCCATTCCTTCCCATTGTTGGAGACGAAGTGAGCATTCCGGAAGTTGTAAAGTAGTGATTTGTAACGCACGCGCCGCGGCGCCTGACGCTACTTCCGGCGGCGGCCATAATCACACTTTCCCGGGGGCCACAAAAAGAGAGGTTTCCTTGCTCTTGCCAACGTTGCCACTTGACTTTTCCTTCAACCCTTCTCATCGGCTAGCAATGGTTTATGGTAAAATGATAAGAGTAATGGCTTGATAATGATGAGTGTATAAAGACTATACACATTTTTTTTTTAATAATGTTCACCGCAAAGAAACAACGTACTGCTATATTCCGCTGTGAAAGACATTTTAAGCAAGTTATACTAAGAAACGAGACGTAAACGTAGCCCTCTAGCACAGTAATAGAACTATTACGAGTACGTAACATAATCTATTACACCCGTACTTAAAAAATCCTGAACTCCCCTTTTGTATTCGTAAGAACCCACAACGTCCTAGTGGTATAAACTTATTAGCATGAAGGAATCCGCCAATATTTTGCCGACCTTAAGCACTTTTACTGTGTATTTGATGGCCCATTTTTAATTACTAAATCGCAGGTGCCACAAAGATAAGAACACATACACTCGGACCAGAAACGGAAATCTAAACTCATCATTCAATTCTATGCTCCGCTGGGTGTCAAACCCAGAATACTCTGAACGCCAGATCGTGTGTTAACCACTGCGCTGGGTCGTTAACTATATTATACGTCGTACGTACATAATCCCCGATGAGTTAATTGGAATACTTCACAGATCCGCTGAAGTGAAAAAGGAATCAAAACGATACTTTCGTGGCCCAGCGGTTAGGCGCGAGATATTCCGCCAAAATCTTGCGTATCTCTAACCTTTTCTTTCAAAGCTTCCCCTCTTTTCCACACCCTCGCGTTTATTGTCGGCCGAGCTTTTACGTTTATGCTCTGTTTAGCAAAATTTCGCCGTCCATTTAATTACGACGGGTTGCGTAATGTGTTTTGCACATGACTTTTATGTTTCACGTTCGTTAAGATATAGTGCAAATGAAGGTACTTAAAAGTACCTAGGACTAAGGAAAAAAATTGGATTTTATTACACTATAACAAACCAGTGTTATTCTTCTGACCAAAATTGCTCTTTCTGTCAATTCAATCTGCAAATCCTGTGATAGGACCGAGGAGTTTGCTGTGCACATCGTTTACGGCTGCATTGCACTAACCCATCGCTTCGCATCGAATTCATTTACATTTCTGCTCAGCGCTGCCTTATTATGTGAAGTCTCTAGAAACTAAGTGCATCACCCGGTTCTTTTGAACCGTTGGCCCGGGGGATGCAACAGAAGATTTAATAAATTAGTATTTGTCGCAATGGCTTTAGATTTGGATCCACCCCATACCTTTAAATAATAATATCGTTAATAATCTCATCAATTTAATCGAAGTTTTGTCTTTCTGTAATTAAGAAATGTACTAATGAGTTAATGTAAAGTTATTTGGTAAAGGGTACTAAGGGCAGACAGTAATGGGAAGGACACAAATGCCGCAGATGGGATGTTAACTAGTCACTCCTCCGGACATCACCGGACACCCAACTTTAAAAACAGGCTCATTTTTGAGATCGCACGAAGAGTAAGTGATCTTCGTTCGATCTTCTTCTTCGTTCCGTCTGTCCTATTGCTGAAGACTAAGGACTAAGTCGCAGTGCAAGCTTGCGAATTGCTGCTTTAAAGCCGAAATAGTTGAAGCATGGCCGTCCTTTTTGGCTTTGCAGTGAGGTTAAACCGACGTTGCTATATCCTTCGATCAAAGTTTTTGGTCTGTGACACGAATTTTTACGTCGACTTGTGGATTTTTCAAAATTTATGCAATATCGACAGTACAATGTCACTGCGAAGAGTGCAAATATTGATGAATGCTTCTGTATTATGCGATAGTAAAATGTTCAGGGAAGTTTGTGTTGAACATTTCCTAAACACATTTATCAAAAATAATTCCAACGATTGTTCATATAATTTCCGAGATCATCGTGAATATTGTTAATAGTTTGATGTTGGTAGAGTCTGATGAAGCTCTGGAAGCTTACGCCGCCTTATACAAAGCAATCTCTCATTAACTCTATCATTGCTCTCGGTAATTCCTGTCGTATTTTTAGCTGCAAGTAGATAAATAAAGTTGGCAACTGTATAAATAAGGTGGGTAACCAAATAAACTAGTATCGGAATGCACGGCGACGGCCAGTGAGCGCTATAATTGGAGGCTGGATTGATTGTCGACGTGAACGCTGGAATCTTTGAATCAGAGAGTGGTGATGCGATTGATTAAGAGTTGATCGGTCAGTTTTTTAATAGAGGTTAATGAACTCTTTATTGATGACAATTTGGGACCAAAAAAGGGTAATAAAAAGAGGAATTTTCCGTAAAAACCCTTTGTGTCACGGCATTGAAAGTAATTTGTATATAATTCATTGTATGATATATCTGTGTGCTAATTTAATTTAATTCTATTCAGTCATTATCGCAGAATGGAGTAACAAACTTCACAAACTTGAAAGGTAAATAAAGCACACTAGAAAGCATCAATATAACTATGAAGAGCTCTTGGCCCTTAGATACATCTTTTATATCGCGGAACTATTTTTGATAACCAAAGGAAAACCTTCTAAGAGATGTCCAATTTTTTGGGAAGAGATGTACATTTAACGTGACGATTACTTTCGTCCCTCAGAGCGCGACACCTGTAAATTATAACACAAATTAAACATTTTTGATTGAATTACTAGAAATTGTCTTTTTATGGAAAAGAAGTGTCCTTTTAGTTTTTTAGGATTAGCTTGACACGGCTCAAAAGCGGGACGTTCTCATCCAAAGCGGGACGTAGATAACTAACGTGGCCAAAGGGCCAAAGGGCCACGTTAGTTATCTGCAACGTTTACTCGTTAAAGTTCTCACTTAATGTTAATTGGTCACTGCAGCCGTGGACATCTAAGACCAACCTCAAATACCGTCCCGTCTGATGTTAAGTGGTTACTGCAGCTCATGGGCATCCACATAAAAAATCAACTAGGAGTAAACTCCGTCTGAGGTCGTATGGACCGTCGTGCGTTGCTCCTCCTGAGGACTTAGTTGGAATGCTTTCTATTCAGTGTCTTCTAACTAAGCACACCCTTGAAACCGAAATATAGCAGTTCTCACACTGCTGTTTAGCGGTAGAAATAGATGCAGCGGCAACCCTTCGACAAAGACTTTATCTCCATCAGAAGTATTGCACGTGGTAGAATGCCTCCTGTACGGCACCTAGTAATAATAATAAATTCTTTATTTACATCACAAGGCATTACAATATATTTTGTATACCTACGGTACCCGGTACATCCTTAACAACTAAAAACAGCAGTGTGCAGTTGCTGCTGTATGGCATAAATTGACGCAATATATAACTACTGCCGCTGTAGCCGAGCGAGCCTTCGACATATGACTACCACTATCGTATGAGAGCATTCAAGTATTTCATATGTTCAAAAACAAGCGTGACAATATCTTTGTTACAATGTATCTGCATTGCAACACTCATGCAATTAAAACTTTCCTCCACATTCCAACTATCAACAAATTCAGTAAACAAGCCAAATCCAGGGTTGAGCAAACATGGGTAACAAAACGTAACCCTCACAACTGACACAGTATTTGTTTGCGTTGTTAGCGGTCAGGCAAACAGCAAAAATCGGTAACGAACCGGTAATCCGATTCCGAGTGGTCAGTTCTGTAAAGTTTCGATCGGCAATCAACTGTGCCAACAGATCTATTTCGTGGGCAAACAGGCAACCCTGCTTGTAAACATCTTGTTTGTGTGGATAAAGAGCAATGGATATTTGTGCATGGTGCGAATGTGTGCGTATTTTCAAAGTTGTTTGTGTGCGTACTTCGCGCTTAGAACTCTCGTGTGACCGCGTACGCTTACGTGGATGTGTGCGTATTTTGCACGTTGAAGTTGTGATTATGTTGGTGTGTGCGAATGTTTAGAGCGTAGACATTTCGTGTGTGTTCTGTCGGCGTGTGTTAGTTGTGTGTTTCGAAGATGTTTATGAGGGATCGGGTGATCATGCGGGCTTTGTGATACAGCGAGTGTATGCTTATTTTTTTCCTTACAAGGTACACATTTTTGGTCGTTTTAAAACTATGAAAAATTTGTAATTGGGCCGTTAAAGTTTAAAGATATTTTTGAAAAACTTATTGATACCGAGAATTTATTAAGCTCTGAACTTGAAATGTTTGTTTTTGGATTTTTTTGTCTGCATATTTATCTGTTCATCATATTTGCTCGTCAATCATGCAAATCTGTTGAATTTTAAAAGGGACGGTCACAGTTCAAAAGCTTATCGTAAGACTAAAATACTGAAATATATATGTATAAATATTGAGACAATACTTTTGATACTTCTTTATATTATAACTTATTTTATTGTATACATATTGTAGTTGTTCAAACTTATTCATATTAAACTTGCACATCTATGATATACAGATTGACTCCTCTGTATTGTGCGCCACACTCGCGGAGGTTAATTAAAATGGTACCTACTTAATATATATGCAGCGGCAACGTTGCGGGCAGAAGTCTAGCATTCAGTAAAGTATAAAGTTTAATTTTATTATAAAGTTTTACATAAAGAAATATGGCACCTACTAGAAAGAGCTGAAATAATAGAGAAGTAAATAGTAGAGAAGACGTTTCCACTTAATGTTATGTAAAGGGTCGGCAACAAAACACTCACAAATTTCCTCACAGTTGTTTATCTATGTAGTAGTCCTATCTAGTATCTATGTAGCAATCCTATATTCATCTCATCTTTTCCTGGCTGTCTTACATTTCAATGTAAAAAAAAATCAATTATTTTCTGTATTACGTTTATCATTTATCATGATATACACGACCGTCGTTACACGGTACAATTTAAAATTAAAATATTGAATAATAATGAAATGGAAAATAAATGAAAATGGAATTTATTATGAGTGTCAGCCTTGTGGTTAAGAATATTGACGGGGTTAATATGTCCCATTTAAAACACAGAACATTTTTTACACAGAATTTATTCGTTAGGTCGCATCGGCTTAAATACGCAAAACTGAGTCATTAATACAACTATGAACAATCGATATGCTGTCGATTATACGATGTATAAGTAATCGATATTTCCACCTAACATCAGGAGGCCTGCATGCTCGTATGATATTTAATAAAATAATTATTTAAAAAAGAAATATGTCCTGTAATATTTCACTGTAGTTTTCAAGAGCAACGCGTCCGAGCACAATCGCTTACACGATTTTAATCCTTTTTGGGCTGCATCTACTTATGTACACTGGGGATGCCCATGCAGTGACTACATGCAGTTACAACGGGTGGTTTGCATGGTTTGCTGATTAAATATAAATACGTCATCAAACAAATGTGTTTTATAAGTATTCAAATCTTCCCATGGAAGTTGTTTTGTTCATACCATTAAACAATAATATTTGACGATAATAATCTTTGCCGAACGTCTTAAAAAGTGACGCACACATCCGATCAACAAAACAACAAAAAGGCGAACGCACACTGGCAAAAAAAAACATTCATATTAACTATTCATTGGTGCGGCGTACACCAAAAAGATTCGGTCGCAATCATGCAAAAAACGTCCACGGCAGATTGATATATCCTCCTAATTTGCCTATACGAAGTACGCAATAAAGGCAATAAAATATGTCATATCATATAGCTCTTTCAACCATGCAACCGAGCTCAAAAACAGGCCTTTGAATCAACGATGTATTTCCTGCTCTGAATTCATTGCGGACAAAAAAGGGAAATTAAACTTTTAAGATCCTTCCAATTAAACGTAAGAGAAAGGCTTAAGTGATGGGGGTCTGGAGAGCCCATAAATCTGTTTAGTGGATTTTAATTATGGTAAT
Source organism: Doberes anticus (assembly GCA_018250115.1). Classification (NCBI taxonomy): domain Eukaryota; kingdom Metazoa; phylum Arthropoda; class Insecta; order Lepidoptera; family Hesperiidae; genus Doberes; species Doberes anticus. The sequence goes on along the minus strand of DWKW01000374.1, from coordinate 527 downwards.
CAGGATGTCCTTTTCTCTTCATTGCTTTTGTTGTCTAATTCGTGTACGAGCACTTGGTATTGTTTGTCGGTCGTAGCAATTGAAATATAAACTTGGAATGCGGCCTAACGTATTTTCGCATAAGTCGGTAATTTTTTTTTACTAAACGATGTGAAACCGTTCATCGTATGATACGTTGAAGGTAGAGATGAAGTCGTTGTACCGAATGGTAGCTTTTGCCACCACCGCTCTCTCTTCTGCCGTAAAGTAGCGGTTCTATTACTGCTGTGTTTCGTTTTGAAGTTTTGTTACGCAAAGTACATTGGGCAGGAGGCGTTCCAACCTAATCTTCACGACTACAAACTAACAACTTCAGATAGGTTTCCGAGGTTGTACTACTGAAAATTGAAATTGAATTGAAAACTAAATTAAATTGAAAACTGAAATCGCTAAAATTAAGGTACTTTATATTTTAGATATAGATCTATAATTGCTATGTAATTACCTCAACATGCAAACAGGCTACAATTGTATTGTGTAAATCTTTC
>DWKW01000373.1:0-17515 GCA_018250115.1 Doberes anticus | reverse complement strand
TAGGGGACATATATAGAAGAATTTTCAGCTTTTATAATATAACGAAGGTCTGGGCGTCGCGGGCTCTTACTCTATAAAGACAGTTCATCGGTAGATATTCAATGTAATAAAAACCAATCATTGAAGTGGTCGTGTAACATAAAACATTTGTTTACGTATGTACATTTTATTAATAAGATGTACAAACACAAACATGCACTTGATAGTAAATTGTGCCAAAACATCAAACATAACCTCTTTTTATTTTCAACTAAGCAATTCTCATACCGAGTGTATAACTCAAAAGAAATTCAGAACTTAATAAATGCCATAATAATATGTCAGAAATAAAAAACAAAAATAAGTTTTTACCTGATCGTTTATGCGAGAATACATACACTATACTATAGGTACACATAACCTCAACACTACATAATCGCGCCCACCTAGCTCAGCTGTCAACCACGAGCCGAACTTACCCGATGTTACCCAAACGACGCGCGATATTTCACGAACACCGAGATTCGGCGAGGCCGAAATTGAAACTTTTTTTATGTTAATAGAAAAGCAAACGAGCATGCAGGCCGTCTGATGTTGGCCTGGTCATTGCAGCCCATGGACATATAACTCCAAGCTCGTCTAGGACGGTAGTCCTATCTAAGGCTGTGTGTCCATACATGATGCTACTCCTGAGGACTAAGTTGGCAAGCGTCCTATCCAGTGTCTTCTGCCTCACTACCCCGTAAAACCGAAACACAACAGTTCTCACATTGATGTTTTAGTTTAAACGAAACGTCGAATGGAGTGGACGTACGTAAATAGTGAAGGGATATTTATTTGAGTCATTAGTTAGGATATTTTCGCGCCTGCTTTATTAATTTTGTTATCATAGAGACCAATGGAAAACTAAATTTATTAAAAAAACATAATTTTTTCCTAAAACTCAGAATGAAGGGGAAGCGCAAACATCAAAACATTGAGACATGAAACATCAAATAAACTTAGATTAGATGTTCATCGACATTTGCCCGTTAAGTTAACTCGCGTTTGAACGCAGTTGATTTAACGGTTGAGTGTTCGGAAACGCAATTTGTTAAGTTAATGAACCAATAGCGTTATCGAATGCAAACCTAAACCAGCGTTAAAAGTAGGCACATCAGAAATAAACCATTAATAAAATTTGTTCTCAAGTTGTAGGCAAATTTTTGTAAATGTCTCAATTGTCTTGCATAAAAAGCTGGAGTAAACTTGCGATTCACAAACTGCTGTACTTCGATTTGAAGTTTTGGTTACGTAATGTACGTTGAGACAGGAACTTTCAGACCCAGTCCTTTGTAGTAGAAACTGCTATGATCTATACTATCTAATACAATTAAAAGTCAATGTGGATATCCACAGACCACTGTTAACAGCACGGCGCCTGTATACTCGTTTGTTAATAAAATCAAAAACGTTTATAAATTAATTTAACGGTAGCATGGGTATCGTATAGGAATTCTGCTGTTAGTTCGTCTAAACTATTGATAACGAATTATTTTCAAATTTGAAGATAAACCTTCTGATAAATGTTTAATCTTTGTTGCTGTAAATACGTAGTGTTAACCGACAGGTAGCCGTTGTATCGTTTATAATGTGTTACGAAAATCTGTGGAATCTGAAGGTAAATGATAAATGTACAAATATCACGAGTAAGCAGACAAGTATAGTTCTACGTATGAAAAACACATCGAAACACGCTTTTAATATATTCGATTAATGTAACGGTACAAAATTTAATCGGAACATGTACTTATTCATATTATATCTGCCAATACAAACACGTATGATGTGATGAGTATAAAGTAAAACAGGTTTAAAGCTGGCAGGTAATATAACTGCACGTTGGTAAAGATATTTATTTAGTGATTAGGAAGATATAAAAAGATTTCTTGACGCATAGCTACACAAAAAGAAATGTAGGTAACGATTGTCTTCAGCGTTTTAAGAAACTCGTGTTTGTAATAAAAGTTAGAAAATTTTAAATGACGTATCCGATTATGAAGAATGTCTAAAAATAATGTAACAATATATAAATGTCTATAAGTCGATAGAATATTGTATTTTTATAATCGTCAATATGAATACTAGGTATCAACCTAGATGTGCAAGATCTAGACAGACACATTCCAGGAAAAGATTTGAATCGTCCTAATTGTATGACGATGACTGATATATCGCGTCTTGTGCCAACAGCCAACAACCACGCCGTTATACTACAGTACTGAGTACCGATTAATATGAATATAAATAGAATTTTATTCATGAACATCTCTGTTTTTTTAGAAGCACGACCGAAATAGATATTGATACATCGAGTGATGCGATGATCAGCGAGATAGTTCTATAGTACTAGCATAACAACATCGAGACCAAGTGTTTCGAATCCTATCTCATACACAATTCGTGGGCAATAGAATAGAATTTGAACACGCTGTTGGATACAAGTGCCGAAATATATTTGGACTACAATTACTGATGATTTGATGGTGGTAGAGTATTATGTCGAAGGCTCACCTGCGACGGCACCACCGCTGCGCATATTTCAGCCGTAAAGCAGTAGTGTGAGAACTGCTGTGTTTCAGTTTGAAGGGTGCGGTTAGGCAGAAGACACCGGACAAAAGGCATTCCAACTTAGTCCTCATGAGTAGCAACGCATCCACATACGACCTACAGGACTCCCATCTTAGTCGATGTGGATGTCCACGGGTTGCAGTGACCGCTTAACATCAGGTGGCCTGCATGCTCGTTCGCTATTCTGTTTGCATCTTTGAGGACCCCTCTACATACATCTAGTGAAAGTCACCTGTACGAAGAAGCCAGTGTGGGTCGCCATCCCAGTATCCCTCAGATGCCGCTGGAACTTGACGTTCAGGTCGGCAGACACGGCAACATCGGTGAACATCCTGTGTAACTTGTTCGTGAACTCGTATCCGCATGCTGCCTGTAGAATAAACAATACAATTCTCTTTTTCAATAGCTCGACTTATAATGGTGAAGAAATTTTTATATAAAATCAATCTTATTATCTCAATGCTGGGCACGGGTCATCTCTCAGAGATGAGAGTGTTTAGACCACAGTTCACCACGCTGGCCAAGTACGAATTAGCCAACTACACATTTTGGAGAACTCTCAGGCATGCAGGTGTCCTCACGTTGTTTTCCTTTCCGCGTACGACCTCAAGTGAGACTTCAGTGACTTCAGTGAGAGAAATAAGTGTACCGGTGGTGTCACCGCAGGCGAGCATTCGACATAGAACTACTACCATCATATTTATTCCGTAAATGCATTTTTTTTTTTATTCGAAAACGCATTCGAGTACGTGCGCGTTCGCACGTACACGTACGTCGAACGTGCGCATCGTCGTATCGAAATCTTCCTTCATCCTCACCTTGAGGCGGTTGATCATGGCCTCCTCCTGCTCCATGGAGGACGACATCTGGTGGATGAGCCGCCTGGCGAGCGCTCGGGCGTAGTGCTTCTGGAACACGTCCTTGTCATCCACGTATTTGAAGACGACTATCGCGGCGGTCAGCTTCTCGTCCGCGTCGGCGTCCGCGCCCTTGCGGCGAAGCAGCGAGTCGCAGTACCTGATGGACGACTGACGTTCAGAGGACAGCGGCAGCGGCAATTTATGACTGATTGACATTAACGATTCAAACTCATAGCCCCACATACACGCATCCTATCTTTTTTTTATATATAACACAATAGCAAACGAGCATGAAGGCCACCTGATGTTATATGGTCTCTGCAGCCCATGGACATCCACATCTTGCTACTTTACGGCAGAAATAAGTGCAGCAGTGGTGCCGTAGGCGAGCCGTCGACATAAGATTCTACCACCATCAAATCTAGGATTAAGTATCTACGTAAGGTTGAACGTGGATGTCCTTTTTAAGGTTGAACGTGGATATCTATGAGCTACTAAACTTTAAGTGGTTACTGTAGCCCATTGTTAGTATTAGCCAAAATTTTGTAGATTCAAAAGTCATCATTTTTTATTGTATAATTTATAAGTTTTATATTATCTACTCCTATTTATTTTCTTTGTAATTTTTCGTTCTTTTTTCTTAAAATTTTATTGTTATCGTTTAATATTTTGATGCACGATATAACTACCTCAGGTGAAAATAAATGTATCTAAAAATTTAAGGCAAAATCATAGCTATATTGTATTCACATATAGTTTTGTTGGTTGTTCAGATAATAAATAAAGTGGCCTGCATGCTCGTTTGACACAAACAAAATAACATTTTTTACAATTTTTCTCTATCTGTCTATCTGTTTGTTACGGCTAATCTCTGGAACGACATGACCGATTTTGACGGGACTTTCACTGGCAGATAGCTGATATATTAAGGAGTAACTTAGGCTACTTTTATTTTAGAGTTATCTATGAGAAATTTGCACAAAAACTAAATATCGATTCACAAAAAAGAAGCATTTCATTACAATTAGCATAGGCATTTCTATACGCGAAATACAGAATTAATAAGTTATTGTAAAATCTGCGAACTGAACAATAACTTTTTTGTTAAATTCAAACACGGACAAAGTCGCGGGCTCGGCTAGCATTTGATAATTAAAAAAAAAAAAAAACTTTGTTTATTTAAAACAGCAAAATTTGCGAATTATGGTCCATTATTGTTTTGATTGTTTATAGTAGAAAATGCCTCGATGCCGAATGCACCGACTGGAACGAGCGGGAATAACACCAATACTGAGGAAGCAATGCCAGCTCTTTCCTGGCCACCAGAGACATTTGAAGCATCTGGAGATGAAGACAGCTTGATGGGACTTACTAATAATGGGTAAGATTGAATGAATTGATGAAGTACAAATAAGTACTGCTTATCAATCTGGATATTTTACATCATACATATTATATCATATCATACATTATTGAAGTTTAAATTTTTTTTTTTCTTTAAGAAAAATGTCGAGCGGCGGAAACAATGGCAATGGTGCAGTGAGCGTCGATCCTGCCGAGAGGCGTGGTAACGCGCTGTCTGCTTTGCGTGCCTTGTGCGAAAGCACTGTGCTGCAGCCCTTCTTGATGCAATTACTCACTGCTAAGTAAGTTAAAAATTGATATTTTTGGAATGTTTGATACAACTATCAGGTTTTATATATTTTTTATTTGTTACTCTTGTCTCATAACTTGGTTGTTCGTTAGTCGCGAAGAAACGACTACTTCGATTTAAATGTGACGTTTCCAATTTGGTTGCATGATTATTATATGCCAGTTGAATACTGCCACAAATTTCACCACAGGTCTATGGGTACAATGTAATCTCTACGTAGTGTAAAGCTATAATTCAATTGAAAAGTGTGGTTATACTAAAATGTAAAAGGAAAGCATTTTTTATGACATTTTTCTGATATTCGTTTTACTGTGACTAAGATACCATAAATGACCTTTATAACATTTCTTGGTACTATATATTTACTACATACGACAATAATTCCGATTTTATAATACATCAGGGATGGTATGGGCCAAACACCGTTAATGGCAGCAGTATCAGAGCGTGCGTACCGCGCTGCTCTCGTGATCTTGGACGCGATCCGCGCATGTCCCGACGCGGATGAGGTGCAACGCTCGGCGGCCATCTTCCCTCCCAACGCGCACCCTGACCATTCGCCATTACTGGTTCTCTGCTGCAACGACACCTGCAGCTTCACCTGGACTGGACAAGAGCACATTAATCAGGTTAGTGTAATTTTTACTGTAGGATTCATGATGAAAAAACTTAAATTTGCTTGCTATTCATATACTATCACTGCAATTACACAAACGTATGATTTACAACTGTTTAATAAATAAATATCTTTTTTATCAGGACATATTCGAATGTAAAACTTGCGGTCTCACTGGATCGCTGTGCTGCTGTACAGAATGTGCTAAGGTAGTTTTTTTAAAACACAATTATATTCATAAATTATGTAATTTTAAATATAAAATTAATTAAATATGTTTTCCTGTCAGGTTTGCCACAAAGGACACGATTGCAAATTAAAACGTACATCACCAACTGCGTATTGTGATTGCTGGGAGAAGTGTCGCTGCAAAGCTCTTGTGGGCGGCAACTGGGCAGCACGCTGTGATTTGCTCACTCGACTCGCCAAAGATACACAGCTTGCCACACACTTCAACTCCAGGTTTGTGCTATTAAAGTAAATTTTCATTTCATATAATATGCTGTATCAAGATAGCCTCATTTTCACAAATATTTCACCATCGCTCGGATTTCCAAGAAACGGACGCCGTAACCTTCCGCATGGAGCTTGAAACTTAGTTTTTACGGCATCGTTGACGATTTATTAATTTACTGTTTGGTGACGGGATCATGGATACATGTTACATCCATTATCACAAATTTACAAAGAAACTTTTTCTGGTTAGTTTACTACATTTCAAGATTAGCCATTAAGTATTTAAGGTGGAATTCTCGGCACCGAATAGGCAGAGACAGATTTCACAGTCAGTTCGTTGGTAAGGATCCATTGCATGCTATCATATTGTGAGATGCCCTGTGTGACCTCAACTAAAATATATCGTCAGGTAAATTCGGTCTGCCGAGACGATATGTAGAATTGTTGACGTTATCCTCTGTGCGGGGCTTCAATGGGCTTGTCTTCATGATGTTCATCCTCTTTCGATGTACTTAAACCAGCTTAAACTCCTTGCAGCAGCAAGCAACTGTAGAATATATGTTTAGAATTTATATCTGTGTCAAATTAAAACTAAAATTATCATTACTTTTGTATTACACTGATTTGCATAAAATTTGGTTTGTAAAATTAATCTCACTTCACAGAGGCGAGTCAATCCTGCTGTTTCTAGTGCAAACAGTGGGCCGTCAGGCTGTGGAACAGCGTCAGTTCCGCGCAGGCGGCGGTCGTGGCCGCGGACCGAGGAAGCAGCCTGGCTCTGATGCGGAGGTAGATGCGCCAGACCACGATCTGGAACCACCACGGTTTGCGAGACGCGCTTTACTATACTTACTGGGTAAGCACACTAGTTAACATTCTGCTAGTTAGGGTGAAATCAGCAAGTTGAAAAATCACTTATTGCTGACTTTAATAACTAACCCAACTTTTTTTAAAATATTATTAACTTCAAATTTCTTATAATTATTATTAATTTTAAAAGTGTAACCAACCTGAATAAGTTATACCACTTCGCACTAAACTGCCTAAAATAATCAGCGTTAATTCCACGCAGGTGACTGGCCAGCGGTGGAGGCTGCGGTGATGTGCGGTGCGGCGTGCGAGGAGCCGCGACCCGCCAGCCCTGCGCCGCACCAGTCCGGCACCACACTGCTTGACAAATTCACCCATGCGCTCATCGTCAAGTGCACAAATGAGGTAACATTGCTCACTTTATGAAGGCAAATGCGCAGAAAAAGATTAATCATCATATTTTAGATAAATAGCGTCTCTTTTAAAATTTGTTTATATAATCATGACACAGCTCCTCAGTCGTGAAACTTATTATATTGCTTTCAGATGCTGGACACACTTCTTCACACCTTGATCAGAGAACAACAGAATGATTCTGTCCCTGGACGCGCAGAACGCGCCCGCGAGGTAGCACGTAGATTTGTGCGCTCTGTCGCGAGGATATTCGTTATTTTCAGTGTAGAGATGGCACCTGGTGCTGCTAAGAAAAAAGGGTATGTACAAGAACATCCTGTATTTAACAAGTAGTTGAAAATGTTTATTATTAATTTCTATTGGTTGAAGGAGTTTTAGAGCCTCATGCTGTATGAGTCACAATATACATCAACATTATCAGTATTTTGTATGACACAATCCATCCTTTCACTGAGTGTATTAAAAAATGTGCGACTTGACCTTTAAAATTTTTAAAACGCTGTCATCTATTGAATACAATTTATTCAATAAACGAAATTCCACATAAAAATATTACTCTTTCAGTCCGCTATCGATAACTGTACCTCTAATACGCTGTCGTCGAGTGTTTGCTGCACTGGTGGCCCTCGCTGTAGAAGAGCTGGTTGAAGCCGCGGACGCGTTGCTCGCTCCAGTGCGACTTGGAGTCGTTCGACCCACTGCTCCCTTCCCACTAGCGACTACCTACGTTGACCTCGTGAATGGAAGTGAAGATCTCTTTGGTGTCGAACCTTTATCTACTGGACATCCTAGGCTGTCACATGCTAGGAGGTGAGTTATGACTTTTATATTTCACCAAAATTTTTGGTAAATTTCATTGAAGAGCTTTTTGTTGATATAAAAGTATTAGGTATGTTTCAATCTTTGAAACTAAATTGCACTTGTTTATTTCAGAGAATCAAATGTGACTAGTGGTCGTGGTGCTGCTGCTGGAGGTACATCAATGGGCAGTTCCACTTTAGTTCCAGACAGATCTTCGACGCCTGTGGCGACAGAATATGCAGATGATGTAGCTGGTGAAGCTTTAGGTGGAGATGACGATGCTTCTGAACCGGAAGAACCTAATTTAGCTATGCCTGATGCCCCCCCTGATGGTGGGGTAATTGGTGATTCTATTAATGACAGGTATGTTAGAAACGTTTGAACTACCTACTAATATAGTTAGTTTATGTATTTTTTTGTGTTTATGTAGCTTCTAGCACATATTAGAGTTGAGTAGAGTATTTAATTAACAAAGTATGCTACTTTATTTATGAAAAAAAATGAATTGTTTTAGAGGACAAGAACCCCATGTTGTGGTAGAGAATGGCACAGATCGCGCTGAGGGCGGGGAGAGTGAAAGTGAACTGGATATGCTGGCTGAAGTGGAGACTGAGAGTGATTCAGACGACCAGGACAACGCGGAGTCCGCACAACGCAGTGTACAGACTGGCGCAACTCAGGGCTCCGATGCCGGTATGTTGCTAGATATTATAAATGCACTTAAAATTTGCAAGTTCAAGAATGTATACTTGATTTCCTTATAATAAAAGAGAGTTAATTCTTTAATTGTAATTTGAGTAAATATTTAACAACAATTATGTGATATTATGGTTTGCTCTTGCTTTGTATAATTTCAAAGGCCGGAAAATAAACGTTATAAATTTAATTACCCTGTACACCGCCGCAGGCATAGCATCTTTGCTGTTGTATCCGGAAGAAGAGAGCGGCGACTCTACGCAGCCTGAGGATGAAGACTCTGAAGCGGGCGAAACCGATGAGCAAGACGGAGAAGCAGAGCCGCCTTTACATGATGGGGAGACCTTAGAGAGACGCACAGCTCCACCTTCCAGACCCAACTTAGCACCTCACTCCATGCAATGGGCTATTCGGTGAGTACAACCGTTTTTTGGTTGCACATCGCAATATTGGGGTTAAGACATTTAATGGATTAAAACAACGGAGACTCATTTGGTATCTACGGGTCCAGATCAGTGTTTCAGTAATGTATGATTGAAGTCAAAATATAGAATGATTACAAATAAGCCTGTTTAATTCATGTGTTTCGACATTATGATTGGCTTGACAAAGGACCATCAATAGATCTTCTACTACTACTTCTCTACTACGTCTTTGTGTGTTGTGTGCTGTTTTATTCAAGATAATTAAATTGTAAAAGATCCAATTAATTTACTTATTTCCAATAAATTTTCCAGTTCACGCGAACCGACTCGTGGTACCACCGGCAGTACAAGCGGCGTGCGGCTGACGGGTAGTTCTTCCCTGGTGTTCATTGACCCAGCTTCGTTGCGACGATCTGCCGCCGCCGCTGTTGCGGGTGCTCACGACCCACACTCCACTTCTACCACTGCATCCTTCCTGGCGAGAGCTTTTGGTAAGCAGTATTTTGGTAATATTATGTATCATATTATTAATGTATTGTATTTAGCAAACATTAAATACATATTTTATTGTTGTCTATCTGCACAGTTATTCATCCTTCTGCAATTCCTAATCTATGAATTCATGTACGTCGCATTTTGTCAGTTTATTTGTTGTAGAACAATATTATATTCAAATTATTTTACATTTTTAATTCTTTCGATTTTAACTTTATTAAACGATGGAATTCCTGCCATTGGCCTATCATAAATGCTACTAACTAACCAAGTTAGTTAACTAAGTTGAATGTTTTTGTTGCTTGTTCATATTTATCAAGGTTTACGTATTTCATTTTTAGGTATTGTTATACGTCAAATAGCTGACTTACTTTGGGAGTACGAGCGTGTGACACTGCCATTGCCGCGCATGCTGCCATTGGCGTACCGTGAGGCTATTCGCCTGCAGTGTTACCTCGAAAGGCAACTAAAACCGACCTGGGATTGGCTAGTGACCGTCATGGACGCCACTGAAGCCCAATTGAGGTAGTCTATGTAATTTGTATGTAATTATCTAATTATGTAATCTATCCAATAGCTTCAATTCTTAAATGTCGAACTGATTTCTTTGTGTTAGGACGAGTCCCCTATATAAATAAAATGATAAACACTCTGTAATTGAAATAAGTTTCCTTTTCATAACTTCGAAATCATTGACTGAAGCCACATAAAAGAGAAAAAAGTATACGCGCATGCTTATATTTACCCTTTTACGCGCATACCACTCTTTATTTCTGAATACTACTTATTTCATTGTGTAGATTTGGCGCATCTCTAACATCAAACAACGCAAGCACGTCCACTAGTGAGACCAACCGGACCACCGCGCCCTCGGCCCGGCGCACGACGTCCTTCACATCGCCAGCAACCCGAATCATTGGGTTTTCTGAAGGCCCCCGTGCTCGGGATCGTGAACAAGGTAGCCAGTACCGTTACTTGTTTATAATTGTATGACGTCAACATAAATTAATAATGTGTTATTAATATTGAAAAATCTGATTTACTTTTCTCATATAAATAGATACATAGCTGTATTTAGATACATTACATAATATATAATAATATGCACATAACTGATTTACAATAAGCTACTTAGTAGCACAGTTTAAGTTTTAGAATAACTGAATGTTATTTCAGATTTTGTTAACGTGATGTCTAATTACCATGTCGCCACACTTTATGTTATTGTATATTACTTAGTATTAACAACAATAAATAAATAATTCCGAAACGACTATTACGTAACATATTTACTGATATTCGCTTGCAGGCGTTGAGGCAGGCAGTGCCCGGCGTGAGTTCCTCGCCTATTGCCTGTCGTTACTGCGCGCGCACAGCGCCGAGCACGCGGAGCAGCTGCCCGTACTAGACGTGGCCGCTCTCAAGCACGTGGCTTACGTGCTCGATGCTCTCGTATACTACATGCGCGCCGCACAGCCTACGCCGCATCCTCACCACCATCTGTGGACACCGGTGAGTACTTCTGGGTTCACAGGTTTTAGAATTCATCTGATGGTTAGTCAAATGACAGAGGGTTGCTTACCTTGCAACTGGCACTGCAATGGCACTGGCAACACCTCAACCTCTATTTATGCCTTAAAACTGTGTGAGTTTACTGCTGTGTTTAAATGGTGCACTGGACTGCACTTTAAGCAGGATACACTGGACTGTACACATTCAGACTAAGTCCTCAAACAGGTTCACACAACTGCTGCATAAATAGAATTGTTGTAGAATTATTTCATAATTCTAAATGTGGGTCGGTGGCGGCAACGCTTGATACAAAACTCTATCATAGGAGAACACGGGTAGGTATTCAACGGCACCACGGGTAGGTATTCAACGGGACCACGCTTAAGCATGTGATATAGTTTCTTTATATGTTCCCTGTACCCAAAATGTGTACATGACAACTAATTTTCTGTTTTTTATTTATTTATTTTGAGAGATCAAAAAAATATATACGACATTTACTAAAAAATTATTTACCATTTTTTCTAAATTTTTTTAGCAAATTATACACAGTAAAGAAAAGGTTCTTACCTTCTAGGATGAAAACGAAAATGAGGAAGGGGAAGAAGAAATGGTCGTAGGAGGTGGCGCGGCAGCTGAGTCTGATAGTGAAGGAGAGGGCGGCCGCGGTCGCGCACATGCATTTTTCCAGAGATCTGAATCTACACTATGCTTAGGATGTCCTCCGCCTGATTCGTTCAACAGTGAGTATTAAGACACTAAGTATATTCAGATGTAGATAGACAATTTTATGATTTAGTAGTATCAAATATTGCTTAAAGTGTCCTGCTTAATATGATGCATATTCGTGATTTGTCTGTAATTATTTGTGTAGTACCTGGGACCTGTTTGATGTATCTATTGTGTAAGTCTACACTTTACTGCCAACTATTAACTATTAATCGAAAATAACGCATTCTATGTATTATTGATTTTAGTTATGTTATGCAATTATCTTTGTATAACATTGAAGTTTTATTTAGTAAATCATTGTCAATTATAAATATGTTTTTTACTTTTATGCATGCCATCTGATGTTAAGTGGTCACACAACCTATCTGAGTTTATATGCAGATGTGTTGCTACTCATGTGGACTAATAGTCTTATGTCGAAGGTTCGCTTACGGCGGCACCACCGCAAATAAAATGTATGTAATGTGTGTAAAATATGTTGGACAGGCAGCAGACTGGTATTCTAAATTAGTCCTGAGGAGTAGGATTGCATCCACACACAACCTCAGATAGGACGATAGGATTTCAGTGATATGTCATGTCCATAGACTGCAGTTATAATTAAATATCGGGTGGTCAGCATGCTATTAATGCCATGAAGCGTTATTATACGTTATTAAGTATTACAATGTGGTGAGTTGTTATTTGGTATTACTGTTTTAAATTATGTTGTAATATTTGCATAGTGACAATGCAAGACGCGCTACCGCTGGCAGACCAGCCGCACCTGCTGCAGCCAAATGCGCGGCGCGAGGAGCTGTTCGGCATGCCGCGACAACCCGTCACCGTGCCCGCCTCGGGCGACGCGCCGCCCGGCGTCAACAACCCGCTTGAAGGTACATCTACACATCGTTTTGGTGAAAATCTACATTTTTTTCACAATCATGGGGTTACCTCAAATGGCCGGAAAATGTCTAAAGACACAAGCAACACCATATGAGTCTCCCAATGCTGGTTTTCCAGGAGGAAAGGTAAACTTGAGCGAATTTACAAATAAATACAAACTATATAGATGTTTGCTGTATATTTTATCGAATACATACTAGACCGACCTTCACATACTGTCGACATATATATATTATTTTTAACGCTTCACACTCATAGCCCCACATTAGGATTTAACCTGTGGCACGGGTGCCATGGACACATAGAAACAAGCACACAAACACCCAGACCAGGTACAGACATCTGAATACATCATTCAAATTTCTGCCCCGCTGGGAATCGAACTCGAACTGGGAAATATTTGGTTGTTACTTCCAAAATTTCGTCTTTTATTTCTACCCATTAACTTTATGCCTTTGATCTACTAATTTCTGACTGCCACGCTATTGTTTTTCTAAACTTTTCAACTAACTGAACTGAACAAACACTCTGACATACTACTACTAGTACACACTCAAGTTGAGTCTCAAGAGTAAAAAACATTTTGTGATATCATTTACAGCACATAAACGTGTGGTGTTCTCTGCAAATACGCAAACTAATCGCAAAAAATTAATATAAATGCAGTAAGAATTCCCCAAATTTCGCCAAAAATTTTCATTGTAATAGTTGCAGGCTCGCATACGACGGCACCACCGCTGAACCTATTTCTGTTGTAAAGCAGCACTGTTAGAACTAATGTGTTTCGGGTTGAAAGGTGTGGTTAGACAGAAAACATCTACATGCAACTTAAAACTTACATTCTAGTTGAAGTTTGATGTGGATGTCTATGGGCTGCAGTAACCACTTAACATCAGCTACCCTACTACCACAGGCCACATACTCTTTTGCTATTCCGTTAATATATAAAGCAATTTAAAGTTTACTGAACTGGTTCATACTAATAAATATTAAAAACGCTGATGTTGCAGTGGTACCCCGAAGGCTTGGGCTGTCCACTAGGGGCTCCGAGCGAGCCTGGTCGCCGCCCGCGCGCCCAGCCTCCGCTCCGCCCGCGCACAATCACACCGTCGCGAGGGATGAGCCACAGGTGAGTGGAAGGACTGCATTGTAGATGCCGTTTAACTTAAACTGATTTAATTTCTGATAATCTATTTATGTACATTGTGAGTAACAAATACAAACAAAAGTAGGATATAAATAATACGTGACAGACGTATATTATTAAGATGCCTAATATAAAAATCTTTGAAACTTTTTTTAAATTTTATTTACTAAACCTAAGCAAACAGGCAGACGGGCCACCGATGATGGTAATGACGGTAATGATGATGGTAAGCGGTCACTGTTGCCTATAGACATGAACAACACTACAGGAGCTGCCAATGCGATGCTGATTTGGAAGGAGAGCTCTTTTGGTACCTTATATATTATTCATGGTATGAATTTTTGATCCAAATTAAAGTATGTAATGATTTTTGTAGGACTTATCATGTGCTAAAGAACCAGCTCCAAAAATGGATGTGGACACTGATGGTGAATATTTATCTGATTCTGACTCCAATGAAGCAAGACAGATTCCAAGAAAGAAGCATCACAGGTAAGTGAAAATCTGTTTAAATTGAAAACAGTAAAAAAAATCATATTAACAGGAGTGATTGAATTATGTATTAACTGACGCACTGTTTATGCTAGAATACAACAGCAAAAGTATCTTACGCAGCAATATGAGATTGTGGTTATGGAACTTATAATAGTTGTGAATATACATCATTGGTTATAATTGAGTATGTTATCGAATCTGTGTAGATTCGTAAACCCATGTAGGAAGAGAATTCCACATTACTGTTGAGCTGTATTAAATTGCAACTCATTTGTGGTCACTGCTAGTTTAAAATGTCATTTACTTGGCAGTATTCGCTCTTAAGCCGCCATAAGTTGTTAATGAGTTTTATGGAATAAAAAGAAATTTTTTAAATAAATTTTCAGTATTTATTAGAAGAAACTTCAATATTCGTATGGTGTAAGTGATCACTGACCAAAAGAAAGAGGCCATTACATTTTTTTATTGAAACCAGATCAGGTTTTGCATGTAACGTTTTTTTAACACACTTAATTTTTTTTATTATTAATATATAGGCACCCGCATACGACATCAACGGGTACGAGCACACATCAGGACTCTGTGCCACAGTCTGAATTCCACACTCTTGTGCACACTGCTTGTTCCATCATCGAGGCGCCGCACCAGCAAAACATTACCTCGCCTTCACCAGGTATTTAATTGAAACATTATTTTTATTTGTTGTGTGATTCTTGTGCTGTAATGGATGTCTGTACATTAGTGTTTCTAATAAGTAGCTTCAGATTGGTCATATAGGTATCTGCAGATTCTCATATATAGGTGATATAATTTTACTCCTCTGTTATACTTGTCACCATTAAGGAAGTTAATTATCTCATGGGCTAAAGTAAAGTTCTCCAATTTATATTTAAATTTTCCCCAATTTTGCATTTGAATAATGTAATATTGTAACCATCGTAAAATTTTGTATTGAAATATAAAAGATAAGAATTCAAAGATTATCTAATGTTGCAGGTCCAAGCAGTTCAAACTCGCAGGAGCCCAGACCGTCCTCCTCGCGCAGTCCTGGAAAGACCGTCATTGTACGTGCTGTAAGTCACTCCACTTACTTGGGGGACTTTTTTTGACAAAATTATACCCGAATCCTTCTATTGGAATGTGTAACTTGTATGATGATTGCTGATTTTTCCGTATTAAACTGATGCTTGGTTTTTTTGTTAAATCTTTAATTATATTTTTTGTTATGTCGAATTGAATTTCTATTTAAAGAAATAGCTAGTTTTGTTATCCTGTAGCATAATATTTCAAGAGTTAAAAAACTCGCTAAAAATAGTTTAATACTAAAATAAACACTTACTGAAGATGTTTTTTTCAGGGAGAATTAATGAGTGTGGCGGATTCACTAGAGTCACAAGAGATTTCAGCGCACGTCACTGTTGAAACCACTGGGTTACCAACTGCGCCTCTCTTGCCTCCCCAAGTACTCAATGCACCAGTTCAACCGTAAGGAGACTATATATTTTTTACTAGCTTTTGCTCGCGATTTCGTCCGCGTGGATTTAGGATAAACAATAACAAAACCAGTTTTTTTAAATTACATATCAATTTTTTAAAAACAGGCTTCAAAAGTATTCAGTTGTTACGTTGGGCGTCGATAAATCAATCTGAAACCCAAGTGGACAATCTGCACGCAAACTGCACTTTGTATGTAATACATATCAGATTTAACACATATAACTCAAAATAGTTTCAGCCTAAATATGGATGGTTAATTGTTGAAAAAATGTATAAATAAACAAAAAAACCACATGTAAGTAGAGAAAAACCTGTTATAAAGCGTCCGCTTAAGTGAAGTCAGTGAAAGTGTTAAGTTTATATTACGTATGAATATAGAAGACATTACTTTTGTATTTCCAGTGTAATCGATAGACGTGCATGTCCATCGTTGGGAGCGTCCGTGTCCCACGATCTGCTGCTCGGTCGGTGGCGACTGTCACTGGATTTGTTCGGTCGGGTGTTCACTGAGGATGTTGGCTTGGAGCCCGGTTCTGTTGTGGCTGAACTTGGTGGTTTTCCTGTAAAGGAGGTCAAATTCCGACGTGACATGGAGAAACTCAGGAATTCTCAGCAGAAGGACTTGACTTTACATAAGGTATGGATTACAACACTTTAACACTTTTTACTTTTATTTTATAAGTTAACACAGTCTATTGTGAACTGATACATTAGAAACATTCTCCTATTTTTTATACTATTGCATAAAGATTACTTTGTACAATATATCTGTAAACCAGTTGACCTGCAAGCCAAACTTCCCGGTATACACTAATGTTACATTAACGAAGGTTATAAATACAATTCAGTTTTGGACCACAATATCTTATGAACGAATTTTATTTATTAATGCCTATGTCATTTGACACATTTTTTTAAAATTAAATGGTGATTATATTTCATAAATCAATTGGTCATAAAACTGTAAGTTTTTTAAAAATTTAGATAACAGTTTGCTTGAACGAATAAACCGATGTTGTTTACTTTTACGTGACTAAGTAATTGTTTTTGCTCAAAAAGTGATTATATGTATTAAAAAAAAATACAACATGTCTTGAATGAAGAAACCTGGTAGAAATAGAGGTTTGCATTATACAACAGTAACTCATCATCGATCGGCAAAGTAATATTGTATTGTACCAGTGTCATGTTATTAGTATATGTAATATTGAAATTGTTTGTTTTTCAATAATATAAAATAATTTCAAAGTCGTGCGACAAAAATGCCAATTTTCTTTTAATTGTGATTACTATATTTACTACAATTCAGTATAATTTATTTTAATTAAAAATAATATTGTTTTAGATGGAACGTGATCGTGCGAAACTCCTACAACAAACATTCGCAGAGCTGAACAGTGCGTTTGCAGGACAAAACCGACGTGCGCTTGG
>DWKW01000372.1:0-17530 GCA_018250115.1 Doberes anticus | reverse complement strand
GGACACACACAGAAACAAGCACACAAACACCCAGACCGGGTACAGAAATCTAAATTCATCATTCAAATTTCTGCCCCACTGTGAATCGAACCCAGGAACCTCCAAACGGCAGACCGCAAGTTGACCACGGCACCATACGGGTCGTCGAACATTTAATTTAACATTCAACATTGATATTATACCACCGTTCAATTGATTTTTTAAAATATGTCAACATGTTATAAGTGTGTTATGGTCAATGAAAACCATGGACATCCACATCGAACATATGTCCAATTTCTTCTGCCTAACCACACCATTTAAACCGAAACACAGCTTTTCTTACACTGCTGCTTTACGTGCAGAAATAGGTGCAACGCAGGTACCGCTTCAGACGAGCCTTCGAAATAGGACTACTTTTCTGTTCTTTTTTCTACTGCAATTTGGGTAATCGATTTCAAGCTAACATTCCGATGAGTCAGATTTTAAATTTTGAACACGTTCCTTTATAAAACGTAGTTTTAATACTAATTGTTTTCAGTTAATAATTTTCAAGACCTTTCTTATTTACATGTTAGGCAGTATTAGGACCTTGCGCGCTTACAACGTCTTCTTATCGTACGTAGTTCGTACGGTTACTGAATACGGTATAATTTCCCGTGTTGCATGCTGTACATGTACGCGGAGTCGAGTCTGAAAGACTTTAAATAGTACTTTTTGTTAAGTTAAGTTTTAAACACTCGTTTCATATTTCTGGTATTTTATTGATATTATGCTTACAAAGTACTTAGTTTTTACCGCGATATGAAAATTTACTTCTACTTAATTTAATTACGTTTACTCGATATTTTATGTAATAAGTAAATTAGCAACAAATTGTATTCAATGTATCAAAGTTTGTTACGAATTCCTTACCGATTGTGTTCACGAACATCAGACGTTTATGGTATCAGCTATTGAATATCACACTATGCGTAAGATTTTTTGACAAGAAGGTGATATTTTTCATTCAGTTTATACTTTTAGTCCGTCGAAAGATATATGTTATTTATTGACGTGTATTATTTATATTGAAATTCGTCGGCGAGTTCGTACGGCATATCATGGACTTAAAGTGTTGATGGAGCTTTTAGAAACAGGTTGATAAAAGTGGTCCAAGAAAAGTTTTGTAGTCAATTTACATTTTTATCTTTTGAAAAAAAGTTTAAACATTAAGTTGAGACATGAAAATATTTTACATTTTGGTTTATATTGCTTATAATATTTATTGTTTGTGTGTATTATACGATGACATTACACAATATTTACAACATAATATAATAATTATTTACTAAGTAAGCGAGTAATATAAATTAATCTAACAATTATCAATTAGCCCAATGGGACATATCTCTATCATTATCATCATTACTCTTACCTCACATACCTTTGAGAACATTATGGAAACTCTTAAGCATGCAGGTTTCCTAACGATGCTATCCTTCAGCATGAAAGTAACTGACAATTTACTTCTAATACATACATAATTTCATGCCGGGATTTGAACACTGACCAACAAGAAAGCTCTGTGCCTCCTTACACATTCTTCAAGAAACGTAAATGCTCATAAAAAATAGTTAATTTACGAAAATTTTTAATTTACCATTTTGCCGCTTTAGTTTATAACTTGGGGAATACAAAGTAAAAAGTGTTGCGCATCGTTCCTTCGACTCCAACTCTTCACACCTAAGAATTCAATTAATCTCTACTCGCACCCGCTCCACCGACCACAAGATTCGTGACTCGTAATTACTTTTTGTTACAAAAAGTACATAAATAAGTTCCATCCCTGATGCTAGTTTAAGAAAACAAAACTATAAACTACTCTTGTAACGGATTCCAAACAAAGAGCGATGATATGGAGTTTTCTTGTAAATATCTCTCTGAACACTCCCTATCTCATGAACGTTCTCTTGTATTGATGAAATATTAGGTATACAACAGTATCAAGAACGAAACAAAGGCGATAACTAGCAAGCAGTGAATTACGAATAAGATTTACGCCTACCATTCATCATTAGTGAATTAATCTTCTAGGTTTCCTGGCATCGCCTAGATATATTTCAATATTCCACAAAAGAACCCCATTTATTTGAGCATAGTGCCAGCCGTCGTTCCTTCATATTTCTGCGGGAGTAACAAAGGCTCGTGGGATCGTGTCATGACCTCAGCTCGGCGTGCGGAGAGACGAAGAAAAAAGGAACATGCGCAAGAGCAGGCAAATGAAATCGAAATAGCCTAACTGCGGCCCGGCAAGGTTCGCGGAATGAGATACGGCCTTTGATTAACTATTGTCGGGCAAAGCAGGGAGAAGCGGCGAAATCTTTTGATATTTACTTATCTAAATCTTTGTCACAAAAACCGCCTAATATGGAGATTTAATGCAAATGCTTAAAATTTTTTGGCAGCCAACCTTCAAAGATATAAATAACATAAAGACAAAACTCACAATAAACCCGTTTGTATTCAATGATATAGAGCTTACGTACTGAATCCGTGTCAAGAATTAAAAAAATGTCGCAAAAAGTACCTACAACTTAACGAAGTTAGAACATATTATGTCAGAAATCTTTGTATTATTCAAATATTATCGTTTTAAAAAATTGACAGCCACTATTTATCTTTACAGGTTAACAGAGTTCCGGTGGAAAGCTAAGGTACATCATCGGCCTAAGGGATTTCTACGATTTGTACCAAAATTTTTGTTTGACAAGTTGTTTTTATCATTTTAATTTAATTTAGTATTGTGAAAATTCTTACAATGATTCTTTAATGGGCAATTATTATATCGTTGTTTGTATAAGGGATTTCCATCGTTACGCACGCTTTTATAGCTACATGACATTATTTTTCTAAGGGAGGGTCGTCTTAACGAGCATTAAGGCTAGTGCTCTATTTAAGCTATGCGATTTAAAGCTTCATATTTATGATTGTTACTAAAAAACATTTTGCAGTTTTATAATAAGAATAATCTCTTGCGCTATCGCCACACTTGAGTGAAAAATTAAAAGTAACAATTTGAATTGATCTCTCGTTTATACGAGTATGTTGGCGTATATGTTGGAGAATTTAAACTGCATAAGTAGACTAAACATGTTCAAACTTATTTAAATATTTGAACTATGGGAGCTCTAATCAAATCTACTCATCAGTTCATTTTCAGTAGTAGTGTGTGATTGGCGAACACAGTGCTATTTCTTAATTTTTTATTTTGCCTTCAACAACCACCCAATAGTATATTATTATATTGGGGAGTTAAACACAGTCTCGTTGCAATTTTAGATACATTTATCTTACAGGACCTATTCCTCCTCCTATTTCTATCCTGTTACCGTACTCTACATAGAGTTATCTCAAGTATGGATTATGCAAAATGTATTGTGGAGCTGTAAAAAAAATATTTATTTATTGCCCGCAACTTTGTCAGCGCATATCTGTAAAAATATAACAAAACTTCAAATGACGATGGTTCTTGCATTATAGTCCAACAAACACACAAACAAACAAAAAAATGTTCAAAAACTACACTGTTCAACTGTTTTAAGTATTTTATAGTTTCAAATAATAAAGATATTCAAGGGTTCAGAAGTAGTGCAAAAGCGTTCATATATAATAGCATATATATGGATAACAGTCCCGAACACAAAAACTTATAAAGTTTGAAAGTAGGTAATTATACACAAGACGGTGGCAAGCGTTCACCCCACCCTCATCACGCGATCGAAACGCATTCGTCGAAAAAAATCTCAAAAGGAATTTCAACTTGCGTATTCACTTACTTCTGTCGCTTGGCTGTAGTTTGCTGTAATTCCTAAGAACACAACATACTATAAGTTTTATTGGTATTTTAAACTGTAATCATCATCGTCATCAACTCTACTTCGAGATGAAAGGGTTTTGACACAGTCAGCACGTGATGGGGAAGGATCGCCTGCGGCGGCACCACCACATTTATGAGTATGGGTACTGCTTTGTTTCGTTTTGAAGAGTGTAGTTAGGTAGACATGCAGATAAATAACGATAAATAAAAAATATTCCCGTATTTAAAATGCTCAGTTCAGTTTCGTTAACTAATTTTGGCTTCAGATTAAATGTGTAAATGCAAATTATGCACGGTAAAAAAATATAAAAAATTTAGGTTGATGACAATCATTTTACTGTGAAGTTTCAAAAAATCAATGTTCAAAACTCCCATTTGAATTTCCGTTCGAAAGGGGAACAGAATTCTTATTCAACTTCTGTATAGAATTTCTGAAGACGCATATTTACTCTGTTGTTTCGCAGCTTATACATATTTGTGGCACGATCTTCGGAAAAAGGACACCGAAACTCGATACTAATATTATAATTTATACGTTACAGCTTTTAAAAAAACCATTTAACGCTCTTAGTCAAACATTATAATTAGAATTCGTGGGTGCCATGGACATCATTTAATTTTCGTTTCGGCTGGGAATCGAAACCAAGGCATCCTAAATGGCAGAGCGGCATAACCAACCGTTGCAACATATGCGTCGTTAAGCTAAGCCTCACTTTGTTATATTGCTTTGTGTTCCATAAACGTTTGTTTTGTACCTTCCAACGTCTATTATTTCTCTTTTTAAAGAAAATAAGTTCAATTTAGTTGTCACTATTTGTAGTAATATTCGTATACTTACTTTAGATCGTTAAATAAAACAAAGCATTTGTTACGTAATGTATGTATGACTATGTGTTTTGTTTACGTCATTTGTTATTTGCAGTTAAAGCCTTCTCAGCCTTCCATGATGTTCCTTACTTTGTAAAATACACCCAAGAAGTTCATATCTATAAAACCAGCTGGGAATGGATACGTTAATATATTCAACTAGTAACCTAGAGGTATTTATGTGATACTCGTTGTGTGGCAAAGTTTATAGTTTAGCCTTTGACAGTTTATCGTAGAGAAGACCACAATGAAATGTGCTCAAAGTTTTTATGCATAATCCAACTACCACAAAAAGTTGGCTCGAGAGCCTTGTGATAAAACGTGCAATAAGAATGTAGCTATACGATTTCATGTGTGGTTGTTACGGGCAAGCTAGGTGAGGCCTGGCTGGCGTCCGGCGGGCGGGTTTGTCCTCAACTCGGTAGCCGGCGGTCGCCTTAGTTCCACTAGTACGGTACGGGGCCACTCGCGTAGCGGACGCGCGTCGTATTCATTCCGCGACGAAGCGGCGCGCGCAACATAAACACGCCGAAACTAACGATATAAACATCTAACTTTTACGGACTTGTGTGTGCGAACTGTGCTATAGACGTTTCAAGTGCATTTTGGGTGACAGTGGGGTGTTTTGGCGGGAGTCTGGAGCGAAAGTAGCGTTCGGGCGCGGGTGCGCTTGTTTTACATAATAGCTGATAACCTGTCTTTCGTAATTGTAGCGTGATAACAGTGAGTACCAGTTTGATTAACTTTGCAATTGCTTTTTAGGTGTCATGCATAAATCGTAGACGGTAGAGCCATGCTTTTAGAGACTTCATTATTATATCGAGCAGAGATAACTTAGTGTACTTTTGATTTAGATAATATTTTTCTAGTAACGCTTTTGTTTGTTTATGGTTCCAATATCTGTGATCTTATTTTATCTTCGGTCTTTTTTATTAATGAGGAGTTTTACGGCCCTTATTTTTAAATCAGATACAGTTCGTGGCGATCAGTCACGAAGTTTTTCCATAAAAAGAAAAAAGCTATCGGTGTAATCGGTACACTTAATCTTCAAGGTGAGAAGCCCTAATTTCGGTTACATTCTTATTTTTAAAGTATAAGATTCAATACCAAAAAAGGCAGTTAAAATTAGGCAGTGCACTAATTTTTTTTAAAGATATTTTAATAAACTATACGTAACCTAAAACAAAAGTTTCTTTTGGCACTACAACCCATGGACATCTGCATCTAACGTCAAATAGGACAAAAGTCATCGGACTAT
This sequence comes from Doberes anticus, assembly GCA_018250115.1. Classification (NCBI taxonomy): domain Eukaryota; kingdom Metazoa; phylum Arthropoda; class Insecta; order Lepidoptera; family Hesperiidae; genus Doberes; species Doberes anticus. The sequence continues at coordinate 11,567 of DWKW01000372.1, read as the reverse complement.
GTTAAGTAGAGTCATAGTGACTCTACTAACGTATAGCTTATAGTATATTGCGCATAACAAGAAAAGCTATCCATTGACATAATAACATAACTTTTTGTTGTTTTTTAACATATATACATATATAGCCGATTAAGTAGATATATGGTGATAGCCACCACTTTGAAACCACTTCAAAAAGTGGATCCGTGTTCGAATCCAAATACGAATATTTAATTTTCCATAGTAATGTTCACATTAAAACCTAATGTAGAGAAACGTAAAGAAATCCGTATAGTGGAAAGTTTTCCATGATGTTCTTAAAGGCATGCGAGGTACCCTAATCCGCACTTGGCTAGCGTGGTGGAGTGGAGTTCTAAGTTCTTCTTATCTCTGACATGAAGCCAGTATCCAACATATACTAATAATGGGTAACAGGATACGTTTATTATTTTAAACTTTTTACCCATATACACGGACATTGTATTCTTCAGTAATTATACGAGTATTTCTATACATTTGTTATATATACATGTTTATTTCTTCATCACTATCAGCTAACTAGTGTCCTATCGCTGGGTACAGGTCTCCTCAGAGATGACAGTGGTTGAGACTATGGTCGAACACGCTGGCGTACTTCACATGCCATTGAGTACTCTTAGGTATGGTTACTAACCTTTAAAAAATTGTATACTATACCATTTTTGATGATGGCGGTACCACTGCGCCTACATTTGCAGTGTGAGCACTGCTGTGCTTGAAGAGTGTAGCTAAGTAGAATACCCTGGACATGAGGCATTCCAAATTAATCCTCGGGAGTAACACTGCAACTTATGAACGACGAACAACGAATTGCATGTCCGTGGACCCCAGTGACTACTTAACATCAGGTGGACTGCATACGAGTATTCTTAAAATAAGGTTTCAACTCAAAATCGACTTAATTTATGGATATTTGGGATAAATTGATAGATATTTAGTCTATATGGTGTAGTTTAAGTAGCTATTCCACTAACATTTTTTATTTCTATTAAGTTTTAGCAAAATTACTGATATTAAGTGGGAGTTATAGAAAATGGGATAGGATATCTATACCATTTATGATAGCATAAATCGTTTGAAGGATGATCTTACTAGGAATTAATGTAAAACACACAGCTTATCGGCGGCATACAAAATTTAAAATATTAAGCGGCCGTCACTTCTTTGCTCATAAGGAATTTAAAAAATGAAATTTATATTGCAAAACATATTATAGGCATATTACGCCTTACTTTTAGGCAGGAGTATCAGATAGATGTTTCTAAATTCGACTACAGACTTATTAACAGTGAAAATTACTATGCTGGCCGTTAAACGCGCCATCAAATACAGAATATGTCTATAAATCAAAAGTCACAATTCGGAAAAAACTATGTTAACTGATACTTTTGTTACTATAAAAGTGCCTTTTAAAAGGCATTAAATTACTCATACCATTTCATAAAAAATTATAAAGCGTTATTTTAAATCCAATGTTTAAGCTTATATGAAATGAAAGCCATTTGTTGAATGCTTACGATCCATTGCGGTATCCTCAGTCCGATAGCGATGGAAGATCAAGCCACACCATGGCTACTATCTAAACGACACATCTCTGGTCATATCGCCACAATGGCGTCGCCTCTCGTTAGACGCCGGAGAATTCGCATAATGTACGGATGTATACTGGAACATCTTGAAGCTAAATAATATAAATAAGAAATTTGGTTCTGTAATTTAAATATGATTTGTGATTAATGTTTATGGAAGATAGTCGTCAAATTATAATCCACTGTGCCATACACTATTATTATGGCTCTTAACTTAATCCTATTATTCCTCCAGATAATTTTATACTATACGGATGGAATGTGAGACGTTTCAAAAACATTTGCATAACTTTGTATCAAATCTAATTATAAAATGTTATACGTTAGGTTACGTAGAGCATACAAATTCGTAAAGGTAGAGCTTTGCGCATGCGCTCCCGTTGAACTCTATTGTATACGCGAATCCATCGCTTGCGCAATAACACTTCAATATTAGAAAATGTAAAGTGTATCTTCTTAAAATAAATTGTAAAGTTTCACATATTTTAACACTTGTATGATACATAGTGTATTTTTATAAATTACAATTACAGTATTTATTTTATTGACCTCAAAAAACTTTGTTTTTCCTTCCTATATATTTATTTGATAATGATCAAATGGAGCTCAATGGAGCTATAGCTATATTAGTAAAATTAAATTTTAATTTATTTATTTTTATCGAAATTCTTTGCTATTTAAATTTTTAAAAATCCTTTAAGGATATCTAAAGGACTGAAAAAAAACAAACTTTGAGCAAATCCTTAAATTATAATCTTCTAAAAATTAGTATTAGTATTCCCATATAAATCTCATTAAGAACCCATAGAGCACAAAATTCGAACCTTAAGGTTAATCACCATTACTAAGTACGTAGAATCGTGAGGCGGCGTTGGCCATATAGAAGATAATATGAACAGACCACGAATATCGTCTTATTAGAGAAAACTTATGGGCTACGTAAATGGCCAATTACAATAGGAATCGTTTCCTAACTTAGCAGTTATGCTAAACTTGGTCCTACTTGGTGCCTGCGGGTTCGCCTTTAATGATATCCAGATCGACGGTCTTCGGGAAGTGGGATAGAATGTAAGGCTCGCTCCAAATTGATACAAGTTACTGCTTTGAACAACGGTTCTTTAAAAATATATGAAAAAAAACACCGTGTTATTTATTGTTTTCGGTTCATATGTATAACTGAAAATCACTCAATATTAGTTTCAGGAGTACTTTTCATTAAATCGACTAAAATTTATCGAATAAAATAAAAGGTGAGTTTCGTTCACAATAAACATCAGCTCTATGTATCAATAAAGATTAAAATTAATAGTCGAATCATGACACCACCATAAATAAATGTATAAATATATCTAGAAATATATACTAATTCCGTCAACTTATTGCATTTAAAGCATATCATTAAGTCGGTCGTTGGACCGTAAGGTCGCCTCGGTCAAAGTTAAAAATACATTAAAAATCGAAGACGTACGGACGTTCATTATGCAATCGTGTCGGTATTCTTTTGTGTCGCCGCAAAATTTAACAGCGGTGTTTCAAAGTGTATTAGTATTCGAAGGTATGTTATGTTTTAAAGATTTGGTGTTCGGGAAAAGAGAAATAACTACATAAATAGATACTCATTTCTATTTAACTTTGATGTGAACGTTCAGAATTGTATGTGTGTACTGTAGAGATAGATCAATGACGTAGTGATTATTACGATCAAAAAAAATACGGCTACTATAGTGATAGGCTCTTTAGTAAAAGTCTTGTCTGGGGGGGCCCCACCACTTCACCTAATTCTGCCGTAAAGCAGCAGTGTGCGAGTTGCTGTGTTCCGATTTGAAAGGTGTGGTACGGCAGAAGACATTGAACAGGTCAGGCATTTCAACTTAGTCCTTAGGAGTAGCAACGCATCCACATACGACCTCAGATAGGACTTCCGTCCTAGTTGAGGTTTGAGGTCCATAGGCTCCAATTACTAATTAACATTAGGTGGCCTACACATACTCCGTTAATATAAAAAAATAGTTCAAATTGATTGAAAAAACAGTTTTTAATTTTTAATTCATTTATTTCAATTGTTGATTTAACATTCGTACACTATAAGAGTTTAAATCAAATATAACATCTATTTTTACTACGTTATTGTACTACGCAAGTATGCATTAGAATACAAAAAATCCTCTCATGATACCATTATTATTTTCAGTTAAAGTAGGTTTTTCGTAAAAGCATTGGTGTCTATCTACATGACGCTTTTTCGTAATTAAAACTTTTTTAATACGTTATTACATCGCTTAACACATGTTAGTTACAGAGAAATGAAAACAGCAAACTACGATATGAAATTTCATTGAAAATCTCATGAACATTTACTCAGATGTGACAAAAATGCTTATTTAGGTCTTCGTGTTAACCCCAGACGTAATTTTCGTCCTATTGTGGTGGAACTTAATAAAAACAACGTTACGTGAGTTAGACCAATAAGGCTCGCCACCTCCGCCCCGATTTTTGGCGATTATAAATCGTTATACCGTTGCCCTGTGGTCAGAAACGAGGCGAACTAATTGTATCGTTGGGCTGCAGATCTGGGTCGAAGTTTTGTACGTGCTCTCCATTATTCATGTCCGATTGTTACGTTGACGTAAAATCGTTAGTGACTAGGTGAGTCATTAAAGAAATTCAACTTTGCGACCATTGGTCTGTGTGGAATTTTATTTCACCGATAGAGATTACTCATATTATATTGTATGTTGGTTGGGCTTTTATTCTTAGTGAAAATGATTTCACGGTAATGTTAAATATTTTTAGTATGAAAAATTATATATAATCTTCATTGATACGAAGCATTTAAAACATACGATCATTTTAAGAACGTTATCAAAATGATTATCGGTTTTTGATCTAAGCAGAGGTCAATTGGTTTATCCATTAATCTTAATTTAACAGGCGGATATTTTAATACTAAAGACTCATGTTTCGTTGATTAAATTAATGATACGTTATAAGAACAAATGATAGATACCTATATTAAGTTGAAAATAGCTTGAGAATTGAATATGGTTAATTAATCCTACTCTACAATAATTTTTAAATATAACCTATTTAAAACCCAAACTTCAAATACTAAACGAAATTCGAATGTATAAGCTACAAAACTTTAAATTTTTAAAACAACCATGTATGGTACAATAAATTGACAATTTCAGTTTTGAAATATGTAATGTCTCTAACTACTCGTAGTCTGTGAGTTTACAGCTTAAATCTTCCGCTCTTTTAAAGTAGGGCTTAAATAAAGTACTCCTACTTCCCATCGTTTTCTTAGGATAAAGAACCAATTTTTTAACAGTTTCATTTTAATACAATTCTCAGAAAGTCGACCATACAAATAATAGGTTAATAAATTGTAGCGAAATAAACGAACGTAACGTATAAATAATATACATGCTATCCCGTACAGTTAGTTCTCTTTAGAATATCTCTCCGTATATCTCTAGTCTCCGACACAAAAGCCCAACAAGTTTCTGATTATGTAACTGCAAAAACCAGATTCCGTCAAACCGGAGAGGAATGAATTATCAAAGGGAATATTGTATTAATTTCGTTATTTATAACCTTTTCTTGATAACTTGTTGCGATCTGGAATCTTTATAGACCTTCTTATTGTTTTTATTTCAATAGGGAACTACTGTGCGTTTTATTTTTATCAAGTTTTAAAAGTAGATAAAAATAGTATTTTTTATTCGAATAATTAGAGTGGTAGTCTTATGTCGAAAGCTCGCCTGCGGCGGCACCACTGTTGCGCCTATTTCTGCCGTAAAGCAGCAGTGTGAGAACTGCTGTGTTTTAATTTGAAGGGTGTAATTAGGCAGACGACACTGGATGGGAGGCATTCCACCGTAATATTTCCGTTATTTCGTATGCAGTGCTTAGCTGCCATTCTATTGGTTCGATTCTTGGCAGGATAATAAGTCATATGTAGAAGACTCACATCGGCGCCAACATCATCCATTCCTGCCTCAAAGCGGCAGTGTTAGCACGGTTATGTTTCAGTTTGGTTAGGCAGAATATACTGGCTAGGTGGCATTCTAACTTAACTGACAGTAGTAACAACCCATCGATGGACGATTTCAGGTAGCGCTTTGTACTTTTTAATGCTGGATGAGGCGGCCTTTGCAGTGACGACTTAACATCAGCGGGCCTGCATGCTCGTTTTTTTAAGATAATGAGATTTTAAAGTAATAAACTAATTTGTGTGTCCCGTCCTGGCACCCGTTATTGTTTTTGTGAGTGGACTCTCGTGGTAGTATACATAACTGGGGTACAATTTAGCGTATCTGTAAGACGCCAGATATGGCATAACGCGATTCGATGATAACGGTAATCACTTTTTAATCTGTTCTTTAAGGTTTAAGCCTCGTAAGGTCGTAGTTCTTCATCTTTTAATTTGACGTATAATTTTTACGTACCTACTTGCCACTAAGTTATGACCGATATTTTCAGTTTTTTTTTACATGTTTTACTTTCGGGACTGCCAAACAGTTGTATTTTAGTCTTATGGCCTACATAACGCATTACTATATAAAGCGTTCAATTTCGTAATTGTTTTCCTGTACCATTAATTACTAATAATAACAAAAACTCAATCGCCTCTAGGAATAAATTGATGCCGCCCGAGGCCAAACCACTTGGAAGGATAGGTCAATCTCTGTCTGGTTCTACGGTACCGACCTTGTTTGAAACACATTACAATATTTAAGTCGGACCATATGCATTTATACTAAGAATTTCTCATTCGAATCTATTCAGTAGTTTTTGCGTGATTGGCGAACAATCACACATTCTTAAATTTTATAACAAATTGTCTTCTGAAACCTCTAAATAGAAGACATTAGTTAGATTTTAATAAACGTGTCTTTAACGTACAGAAATGGTGCCTGTACAATTTTATGCTAGTATACTTACAGTTACAATTTTATATTAGATACTATCTAAAGTCCGGAAATCCATACCTGGCCAGCGTTATGATCTATCGTCTAAACCCTCTAATATAGGAGAGAAGACCCGTGCCCCATTGTAGGATAGTAATGGGTTGATGAAAATCTATAGATTACTACATTATATCTATAAGTATTTTTACGAAATTTTAACTAAATTTGGAACTTAAAACGTTATTTATAATATTAGTCAAATTATGTCAATCAATATTTAGCAGCTATTCATTCTGACATTTGATATTATCGAGTCACATTCCTCTGAATTTAATGCGACAATTTCACTGTTATTACAACTGCCCTTGGACGCAACTCGGTCGATAACGTGTCGGTACTAAACAAACATTACAATGATATTAAAGGTATCAATGTATGTTTTTTTCATATCGACATTCTAATACGCGTAACAAAATGTACTGATATTTTATTTACAGCAGCGAAAAATTTAATTGTGATTTTGAAATAATCATTTTATTTATATGCTAAATGGTTACGTATTCTGCTCGCGTTTGTTTTCTGCAGGCATTCTTTTTTAACACAGTCACTTAATGTATATAATTTATTCACTGAAAATTTAATTCATCCTAATGTGTTTCAGGAGATGTGTGATATAGAGTTCTTTAAAAAGCAGAAAGAGCTGTTCTTTAATATCTGTAACTCATTTAATGTTTGGTGGAGCTTGTTTCCACAGATGACGCTGACGACTTACCGATCGGTTTAGGTAGCAGCAGTAGCGGTCATTACAGCAGGAATAAGTGCAAGAGTAGGGCCGCGGCGGCACTCTCGTAAGAATCTACCACCATCACATTAAAAATTAAAAATAACCTACCTAAAATTGATAACTACCTACCTGTTGTTAAACTTGTGTACTATCCGGAACTTTCTTGCAATAGATATTTTTTAAAATTTATGTGTTCTATTTTTCTTTTATTTTTACGAATATATCACTAACATAATGTTATACAGAAGGGTATACTTGGACAAACCAAAGGCTTTTGAACGTTAAATTGCATTAACCTTGCTTTTGGGTCCCAGTCAATGGAATTAGGTAGATCCGATACAATCGGCTTGCGCGGCCGCTTACGATGCTTGTCAGCCGAGCCGGAATTCTGTTAGACTAAATATAGACACAGTGTTGCCACTCAGTTCCTGTTGCTCCACCAGGTGGCAATGCAGAATATAATTACGTTACAGATTATGAAACATTATTAAGCAAACCGCTTATTGTTATAATTTACGTCAATCTCTATATTAAAATATTAGTTACAAGTGATTGTTTCACGGTGCGTTATATTATGACAAAATTAATGCCATCATTCGTTAGTCTCTGCAGATATCAAACTATTCGCTGGATTTGAATGCGCCGCTACATATAATAAGTATGCATGTCAAACCACAGTAAAAAAAATATATCTTTGTCGGTAGCGAGTGAAGATATAATTACCGAATTCGAGTCCACGATCTTCAACCTTCATATTATATTAAGTACGTCCTTAGAAAATGACGTACATCCGTATTTGTATCCCTTTCCTCTGCGTAACTATTACATCTTTACACTTTTATTTGGCATAAAAAATTGGATAATGTTTCTAACAGTCTTTAATCTCAAAATTTAATTTGCGTCGAATATTTCTTCAAATTGATTCAACACGCGAAGTTTAAAAGCTAATTTAAATGAAGTTGTACGATCTTAGTGTTACAATTTCGATTCGAATCTTATTACTTCCACTGATAGAGAGGGAATGATTTTGTAACCTTCAGCCGGAGTGGCTGGTATCACGCGACACGTCCGGCCCTTTGTCACGACTTGGCCGCATCGTGGACTCGATCGACTCCTGTACCTTTCTGATTTCCTGGTACTCATGAAGAATGCATGGTTAAAAATTGTTAAGTTCAGTCTCAATTCCTTTTTTATGTATTATGTATGGCGCTACTGTACTAGCCGTACTGCAAGAATAACGAATTTACGGTCCGTATGGTAACTTAAAACTTAAATGTACTACTTAATGTACCTACATTATAACTTTAGCTGCAACATGTGCTAAAATTGAATATTCAGAATTTTTTAAAGTTATGAAACTTTATTATTTACTTATTTAAACTTTATTGTTTACAAATTAAAACATGGTAACGAATTATACACAATTTTATACTTTTATGATTTAAATAGTAATGAGTAGTAGATAAAATAATATTATTTACCATACGTTAATCCAATTGGCGCTATTGTTGGCACAAATACAAAACAATTCAAGAAAAACTGTCGGCTAACTTAGTTATTAAGCAAAGTAGATGCAATACTCGTATTCGTACCGTCATACCGCCTTGTTACCCTTTTCGCTAATTATGTGAGGAACGCAATGTTCGTATGGCGACACTTTATTTGTTTTCCTTCGAACACAGATTCGTAACCTTTACTCTAAGTGGTTGATATCACGCGACGGACACCGGCTCCTCGTCACGACTTAACCCCATCACGACGATCGACACCTTGCTGGCACCAACACTTTCTACTGTTTGCTTCATTTAAGTAGCTGTTAACCTCGTACCAGTATGGTGGAATATGCTACCACCACCAGTAAAAATTCCCGTGCTGAGCGTACTTTTATGGACCGAGAACCGCCTGCAGCCAAATAGCTTATGTAAAAGTAAAAATATGCTTAAAAATCTTTCCAATAAAATTTGTAGGCACATTTTGGCAGAATCGCTCTTTTTGTACAATCTAGTATGAGATATATGATAACGATTAATTCTGGATGTACTCATATTGAGAGTCAGGGAAAATAATAATGAGTGTAAATAAATTGTACTGAGGAGTCAAAAGGCGCAGACAAATTTATTCGCATCGAGAATTATGTCTTCTACACATGTTTTTATTATTTCTTAACAAACGTAATTTTGCATCAGAAAAATAAGATATGTACTTACTAGTTTGTTTAGATAATGTGATTCAGAATGGATACAGTTAAAATACTGCGACAAAAACTTTTGAAGCGGTTTTGTGACCTAGCCTAATAGAATGTTTATGAGCACATAGCATTGTAACAAATTGACAGCTGCACTGCTGCAGTAACAGCTGCATTTTATTTCCACACCAAATCGAAGTGCTAGACTTCTCTGATCTATGGCAGGGATTTTGTCAATGTCAGTACGCTATAGTCTACAATATACATTGAACTATGCGGCTTGAGGTTTCAACTTGCGATATTGTAGTCTTACTAATTAAAAAAAACAAAACACAGTTTTATATAAAGTATTATTTTATACTGTATATCTCATACTGCCCCATTACTGGCCATGGATCTAACCTCAGATATGAGAAGTTACTAATATACCATGCAGGCTAAGTGGGGATTGGAGGACTCTAAATGTCGTTAATGTCATTTTGAAGAACTCTCAGGCTTCCTAACGATGTTTTCTTCACTTTCTAACCGAATAATTCCTTCTACGTAACATATAACACGTGTAATAGGTACATAATTTCGAAAAATCACAAGTCCGTGATAGGAATCGAACCTCGACACACCGGAATAAGATGTCCGGGAGGAACAACACACCAAATTTAAAGGGATTGTACAACTGAAAATAAAAAACAGAAGACACTGAACAGGACGCATCTTAGTCCTCAGGAAACGCATCTACATGCAACCTCAGATAGAACTTCCATCCTACTTGAGGTTTGATGTGGATATCCATCGGCTGTAGTGATCACTTAACATCAGATGGCCTGTATGCTCATTTGCTATTCCTGTTGAAAAAAAAAGTTGCTCGGTGCAAAACTTATTGATCTGCATAATCCTTACTAATAACGCAAATTACATGTGCTCGTATGGAAAAACGCATACCGCAGGCCGAAGTCGTATACTGCGAACAACTAAATAACTTCGGTTTGCTAACGTTGCGTGACACTCGGTAGCGACACAGATTTGTGTTTCTACTTAATGTTTGACACTAATGGACATTTTTGTTCTGTATTCTGTCTGTTATGTATTTGGTATTTTTATGTGCGATCGATTACGTATTTTGACAGTTAGCTAATACATTCTCACACTACTTCACCTGCCTGATATCAATTCTTATTGCCGCAATAGGGTATTTGACTACAATGAAAATCTGGATCAAGTTATTGCCGTAAGAGGAAGAAACTTTTGAAGGTTATTTAGATTACACGATTTTTTAAAATTTGTAAGTTTTAATAAAAAAAAAATTATAAAATTTACATGTTTGACCACGTAATTGAAAACGCACGGGATTGGCTAAACCTGGAGTTATGTCACCTGCTTGATGACACTAAACCTATTATGATTAGACAGCTAAAAGTTTACTTACAAGCAGATGACGTCATGACATCACGTGTCTTGCATGTAGCGTTTTGGCGGTTTTTTAATTTGTTTCAAAAGAAAAAAGAGAAATTTAAAAACGAATAATCAAATTGCAAATGTATTATGATATGTTTAACAATTTGAGAAAGATTCCTAAAACATGTCAAGTACCCTATATTATAAAAGAGAATATATTGATAGCGTTCCTTTTAAGGCTAATTGTACCTTACTCTAAATAAAAATAAATGCTTTTTATATTGCTTACATTAAAAAAAAATCGCTATAATTTCTTAATAATATAAGTAGGAAGGTGTATTATAATTTATATTGTGAATATAGACGTGCATATTGAAAGAAAATTATGTATTGAAGTCAGATAGGAAAATTTCGACATCTGTTCTTTTGATTATTTGATTGATTGAGTTACAGTGTCACACTTTGCATTATGCTGACTCATGTAATAAATTATTTTTGTTTTTTTTTATATGTACGTTCAGTATCCATCAGTGAGCGATAGCCTTGTGGTGAAGCATCTCGACGCCGCTACGTTGGGTCGAGGTTCAAATCCCGGCACGCACTCTATTCCTCGAAAATTCTTTTCAAAGTTTTCGAAATTATGTGCGTATTATTAATTAATTATCACTCGCTTTAACGGTGAAGGA